>JAJJBR010002323.1:8877709-8962229 GCA_022817965.1 Solanum lycopersicoides
ATGAGATTGAGATAATGCTAGTCCCTGAGGAGTTTTGATAATCCTGACCCCTAAGATCAAATCAGCAACTCCTAAGTCCTTTATATCGAACTTGCTAGACAACATGCGCTTAGTAGCATTTATATCATTAATGTCTTTACTCATTATCAACATGTCATCAACATATAAACAAACAATGACTTCATGATTCATAACGTTTTTAATGTAAACACATTTATCACATTCGTTGATCTTGAATCCATTTGCCAACATAGTTTGGTCAAATTTAGTATGCCATTGTTTGGGTGCTTGCTTGAGTCCATAAAGTGACTTCACAAGTCTGCACACTTTCTTTTCTTTACCAGGAACTATAAACCCTTCAGGTTATTCCATGTAAATTTCTTCCTCCAACTCTCCATTTAAGAAGGCTGTCTTTACATCCATTTGGTGGATTTTAAGATCATGCACTGCTGCTACTGCTATTAACATCCTAATTGATGTTATCCTTGTTACTGGAGAGTATGTGTCAAAGTAGTCCAGACCTTCCTTTTGTCTGTACCCTTTGACTACCAGTCTAGCCTTATATTTGTCAATAGTCCATCAGGTTTTATTTCCTTTTAAAGATCCACTTTGATCCTAAAGGTTTATTTCCTGGAGGAAGATCAGCCAATTCCCAAGTGTGATTACTTAAAATTGATTCGATCTCACTATTGACTGCTTCTTTCCAATAAGTTGACTCAGATGAAGACATAGCTGCTTTAAATGTTTGAGGCTCATTTTCAAGCAATAGTGCCACAAATCTGGTCCGAAAGAAGCAGGTTTCGTTGGCGAGTACTACGCCTAAGATTTTCACTAGTTAGTGTATTTTCCATTGATTCTTCTCGTGGTCGTTTAGGTCTTTCACTTGTTGACTCACATTCAGTTTATACGGATAAATATTTTCAAAAAACTCTGCGTTATCTGACTCAATTATCGTATTAACATGAATCTCAGGATTATCAGATTTGTGAACCAAAAACCGACAGGCCTTACTGTTCACAGCATATCCAATAAACACAGTCTACTGTTTTGGGTCCAATTTTAACCCTCTTTGGTAAAGGAACCTCTACCTTGGCTAAACACCCCCACACTTTGAAATATTTCAAGTTGGGTTTCCTTCCTTTCCACATCTCATATGGAATTGATTGTGTTTTTCGATGGGGTACTCTATGAGTATTTATTAGCTGTAAGGATGGCTTCCCCCAAAGGTTTCGTGGTGAACCAGAATTGATCATTAAGGCATTCATCATTTCCTTTAATGTTCTATTCTTCCGTTCTGCCAAACCATTTGACTGTGGTGTATAAGGTGCAGTAGTTTGATGAATAATACCATATTCCAAACATATCTCTGCAAAAGGAGATTCATATTCTCCACCCCTATCACTCCGAATCATTTTTATCTTTAGATTCAATTGGTTCTCCACTTCATTTTTGTATTGCTTAAATGCATCAATTGCTTCATCCTTACTATTAAGCAAATATACATAACAAAATCGAGTGCAGTCATCAATAAAAGTTATAAAATACTTTTTTCCACCACGAGATGGTGTTGACTTCATATCGCATATATCTGTGTGAATTAAGTCTAAAGTTTTGGAATTTCTTTCAACAGACTTATAAGGATGTTTAACAAACTTACTTTCCACACAAATTTCGCATTTCGATTTATCGCATTTAAAATCAGGCAATACTTCTAGATTAACCAATTTTCGCAAGGCTTTGTAATTTACATGTCCCAAACGGGCATGCCATAAATCATTTGACTCCAATAAGTAAACAGAAGCGAATTTTTATTAATACTGTCAACAACCATTACATTCAGTTTGAAAAGACCCTCATTGAGGTAGCCCTTTCCTATGAACATTTCATTCTTACTTATTACAGCTTTATCACTAACTAGGACACACTTAAATCCGTTCTTAACGAGTAGTGCAGCAGAAACTAAATTCTTCCTAATAGTAGGGACATGCAGAACTGTTCAAATGTCAACACCTTGCCGGATGTCATTTTCAACATTACTTTCCCAGTTCCTGCAATCCTTGGTTGCTGTGTTTCCCATGAACAAATCTTCATCGTACTCAGCAGGAGTGTACGTTGCAAAGCTTCTTTCGCAGAGCAAATATGTCGAGTGGCACCTGAGTCGAGAAACCACTCCTTGGGATTTCCAACTAAGTTACACTCCGAGATTATTGCACATAAGTCATCTGCATCTTCCATCTCTTCCACGATGTTTGCTTGACTTTTGCCTTTGCCTTTATCTTTGTCCTTTCTTGGAGCACGACAATCAGAAGACCTATGACCAGCCTTGCCACAATTGTAACAGTTGCCTTTGAATTTTCTCTTGGCCTGTTCTGACTTCTGCCCGTTGGACTTCTTTCTCTTTTTGTCTTTGGTAGGAGCTTCTTCAACAATATTAACTCCAATGATTGTTGAACTCTTACGCGACTTCTTTTTGGCGTTTTTGTTATCTTCCTCAATCTTGAGCCGAATCACAAGATCTTCAAGCTTCATTTCTTTACGTTTGTGCTTTAGATAATTCTTGAAATCGTTCCACGAAGGAGGCAACTTCTCGATCATTGCAGCCACTTGAAAAGCTTCATTTACTATCATATCTTCAGCAATCAGATCATGGAGAATAAGTTGAAGTTCCTGCACTTGTGATCCAACAGTTTTACTATCTACCATTTTATAGTCTAAAAACTTTGCGACCACAAACTTTTTCAAGCATGCATCTTCTGTCTTATATTTCTTCTCAAGTGCATTCCACAACTCTTTTCAAGTTGTTATTGCACTATAGACATTATATAAGTCATCCTCTAAAGCACTCAAAATGTAGCCTTTACATAGGAAGTCTGTCTGTTTCCATGCTTCAATAATCATGAATTTTTCTCTGTCTGGCATGTCATCAGCAGGCACTGGAGTATCTTCACTTGTAAATTTCTGCAGACCAAGAGTGGTAAGCCAGAAAAATACTCGTTGCTGCCATCCATTGAAATTCACACCTGTGAATTTACCCGGTTTCTCTGCTTGTGGTACAACAGTTCGGGTTGGTGCAGCAACAGCCACTGTAACACCATTGTTTGCCATTTCTGATAAACAAAAATCAATACAGTCTTAGTAAGCAATAAAATATAATTGCAGACTTAAAGGAGTAAAAAATCACGAAGATTTTTGTCTTCACCAGAAACACAAATTAAAAATAATTTTCTTAAGATTGTTGCCAATCTGTGTTATAAAATCAGAAATTACTGATTCTAACAAATTGTTCAGAAACACGAAGTAACTGAAATTTATAGAACCAGTAAGAGAGATGAACAAAAATTTAATTCACAAAAAAACTAAAATCTGTAAAAACGTACCAGAATCTGAAAAAACCTTTTAAATCGGAAAAAGATCAAGTCCACTGAACTCACAGTGTCCTCTTAAGAAAATTATTCCCCTCTAGTATCCGAGGTTTGAATTGGAATATAACCTCCCAGGGTAAAATGATCTTAATCAGCAGAGTGTAGATACCAAAAACTCTTAGTGTCAGCGAACCAATCCACAGTAGGAAAGTACACGAAGAAAAAATGTTTGCAGAAGAAGAAGAAGAAGATCAGAAAATTCGTTAGTGAATATTCTGAAGAATGAGTGGTATTTATAGGCAAGAAGAATAGCTTCCGAAAGGTTGCAACCCTTTCAGAATCCTCACAACCATTAATTAAAGTTTGCAACCTTTTAAATGGTAATGACTGTTCCTGAAAGTTACAACCTTTCAGAACAGTCATGGAGGGAATTTTAAATAAAAAGGGAAAGTTGTTTAAATTCAAACGGGTCACGCGCGGATCCGAATCGGGTCGGGTTAATCAACTAAAAAATTGAAACGTTTCGGTTAATTTCAACTAAATAACTGAAAACATTTTCAACTAATTAATTGAAAAAGATATTGGCCATTTAATTTAATTAATTAAATAAATAATTAATTATATATAATTAAAACAAACTTTGTCCAAAAAATAATCTCTCGATCGATCAAAGCCGAAGCCGTAGCCGAGACGAGCGACGACGACGGCGCGAGAGGGGTCCCTCTTTCCAACCCTTTTAACAATTAATAGGAGTGTTTCTGTATTTAAACTCTCCTATTTTTCTTTCCACCACCGATGAGGGACAAATGCCTTTTCCATTAAAGCATAAGAGGACTTATCAAGTTCCTAACTCTTCAAGTTCTCAACTTTTCAAATTCCTCTCTTTTCCTCTATTTACCATCAATTCTTGCTACATACCCAACAGTTCATTCTCTGCATTGCATCACACTTAGCATAGACAATTGTAACATAAAAACTCTGGGGTTGAATTTGATGTTTCAAACTCAAAGTGAGTTGTTGTTCAGTATCTTTGACAACAGTGGTGTCAATATCCTGATTAGTAAAGATCCAGATTTTCCCATTTCAATTAGAATTGGCTAGAGGCATTTTTAATCTTTTCTTGTATTTATTAATATATCTAACATAATGAAAAGGTTCAATTAGTGCAATAAATGTAAAATGGGGAAACTTATGTAGCATCTGGATCCTTTGAAAAGCCTGTTGTGGCCTTATTGATCTAATATTCCAAATAAAGGCCTTCATTATTAATGAGATATAGCTTTATTTCTCTTGGGCTGCACTCTGATAGGTTGGGTACTCTCACCAATATCATGCTTCTTTCCTTTTCTAGTTGTTTTCATCGCCCTTGGAGATAAATTAAATCCCCTTCTGAAGATATATGATCTAAAAAAGTATCACTGTCATCTGTCTCGTTTGCTGCTATTGATTGATTTGCCTCTCCTAGACTATTAGCTTCTTCTTCTCCTAATCTATATGTAACAATATCATGCAAAACTCTACTAGGAGAATCTAACTTCAAAGCTAGGACCTGAGATTCATCTGCTACCATTGCTAAATCAAAATTATGAGTATGCTCATCTTGATTTTCCTCATGTTGGTTGTTGTAGTTGTTATCCGTCTTTGAATTACTATTGTTATCATGAACTTGTAATTGAAGTCTGCAGTTGTCACTGAAGTTGATGAACTCTGTGCCTTGTAACCCCTTTAATTCTCCATTATAACAACCTTTCATATATTCTGATAAAGCTAAAGAGTTTTGCATTTGTTTGCTATTATTTTCTACCTTATTTTCCACAGTAAAACTCTTATATTCATTAATTATAGGCTGCAACTGACCAGATTGCACATCTGCAGGGACTTCAACAACATTGAAAGAGTTGGTTTTGGTTCTTGTGGAATCAAACTAAATGGAAGATGAATTAACATGAATATTTGGTAGGAAGATAATTAGTACAAAATAAAAGTCAAAGATTGTATCTTGGTAGGTGAAATTTAGGCAAACCATAAAATGGTTTCATATTTAACCTTGACAATTTTGACACATAGTGATGTCATGGATGACATCAATAGGATGAATTTATTCCTATAAATAGGTAGCTCTTAATTCATTTTCAAATCATCCTCTCACTTGCCTTCTCACCTTCTAAGGCATTTGTGTTCTCTCTCTTGTAGTATTTCACTTGTATTCTTTGTAGAGTGAAATAAATATTGGTGCAGTTGTTCTTTGGTGGACATAGGATCATTTTGATCCGAACCACGTTAAATATTGTTGTTCTTCCTTGTTCTTTAGTTTCACGTTTCCGCTAACAATTGGTATCAGAGCCAAGGTTCTGTCTGAGTATGCTCTGTGGTTGCAGCACAGTCTGAACTTCCACATCAGAAAAGGATTACTTTGGTTTTCTGTAGTTCCAAATACATTGTAGTAGAAAAGGAAGAACAAGTAAAAAAAATGAGTTCCATGAAGTTTGAAATTGATAGATTTAGTGGGCGCAACAACTTCAATATCTGGAAAATCCAGATGATAGCGTTACTGCGGAGGAAGGTTCAATCCATGCTATTGACGGAAAGTACCCCGATAAGATATCGGATTCCGACAAGGAAAAGATTGAAGGAGATGCATTGAGTGCAATCCAACTGTCCCTTGCACCTAACGTACTTTGTGAAGTGAGTACAAGTACCGAAGAGACGGCCAAAGAGTTATGGGAAAAGCTGGAAGGGCTTTACCAGGACCAGTCAGTGACAACAAGTATGTTGTTACAACGGCGTCTTCATACATTTAAGATGGATTCAGGTACTTTGTTGCAAGACCATCTAGATGCGTTCAATAAACTTGTGATGGACTTACAAACTGCTGGAATTAAAAAGGACGAGGAGACGCTTTCATGTTCTTTGCTATTTTCATTGACTTCAAAATATCGTGATATTGAGAATTCAATGATGTATAGCAAACAACCTATTAAACTTGAGCAAGTGCGGCAAGCACTAAACTCTTGTGATGTGCGTATGCATTTGAAGGAGACAAAAGTGACAAAGCTAGTGGACTCTTTGTAAGAGGTCGTACTAGCCAACAGGAAAGGAGCAAATCGAAGTACAGATCAAAGTCTCGTGTGAACAAAAAGAATGCGGAATGTTGGGGCTGTCACAAGAAGGGGCACTTTGAACGAGATTGCCCTATGTCGAAGTCCAAAGAAAAGGCGAGCGCATCCATTGTTGAGCAAGTACATGATAATGATGATGATTATGTACTAACAACATCATGCAATAGTGGAGTCTATGACAACAAATGGGTCTTAGACTCTGGTTGTACTCTGCATATGACATTCCGAAAAGATTGGTTCAGCAGCTATGAAACAAGCAGAGGAACTGTATTAATGGGCAATAATGCAACTTGTAAAATAGTTGGCATTGGTTCAGTTCATGTTCGCTGCCATGATGGAATCGTGAGGACTATTACAGAAGTCCGTCATGTTCCTGATCTAAAGAAGAATTTGATCTCCCTGGGTACTTTAGATAAACAAGGCTATAAGTACATGAGTGAAGGAGGAACTATGAAAGTGACTAAAGGGTCTTTAGTCATGTTGAAGGCCAAGCTGGAGGATGGCCTCTACACACTTGCGGGAAGCACCATTATTGGCTCTGTAAATGCATCTACAGTGCAGTTATCTAATGATGACAAGGCAAAATTATGGCACATGAGACTAGGCCATATGAGCGCACGAGGATTGGAGATGTTGAGCAACCGCAACCTTTTGAATGGTGAGAAGATCAGCACACTTGAATTTTGTGAGCACTGCGTCTTAGGGAAGCAGAAAAAGGTCAGCTTCAGCACTGGCAAGCACAAGACGGGAGGGGTGCTAGACTACATCCATTCAGATTTATGGGGTCCCTCTAAGCTTCCATCGAAGGGAGGAAAGAGGTATCTTCTCACATTCATTGATGATTTTTCACGAAAGGTTTGGGTGCGTTTCCTGAAGACAAAAGGTGATGCTTTTGAAGCATTTAAAGAGTGGAAGATTTTGGTTGAAAATCAAATGGAGAGGAAAATCAAGTATCTTCGCACGGACAATGGCTTGGAGTTTTGCAGTGAAGAGTTCAATGATTTCTGCAAGGTTCATGGGATCGCAAGGCATAAGACGGTCAGGCACACACCACAGCAGAATGGAGTTGCCGAGAGAATGAACAGAACTCTTCTTGAGAAGGCTCGTTGTATGCTCTTACAAGCTAAGATGTCCAAAGTATTTTGGGCTGAAGCAGTTCATACTGCTTCTCATATTGTCAATCGGTCTCCAGCATCAGCGATTGACTTTAAGACTCCGAATGAGGTCTGGTCAGGTGAACCCTCTAACTATTCATACTTGCGAATATTTGGGTGTCCAGCTTATTATCATGTTAATGAAGGTAAGCTTGAACCAAGGGCTAAAAAGGCCATATTCGTAGGGTATGTAGATGGAGTAAAAGGGTACAAACTATGGTGTTTGTCTTTACTCAAATTTGTAGTTAGTAGAGATGTTACCTTTGATGAATCCTCTATACTTGATCCTCGTAAAGTTTCTGTGGAGTTATCTAGAAACGAGAACAACGAGCAGGTGGAGCTACCGGTGGAGCTTACCAAGGAACGGGATCAAGAGACTCAAATTGATGAGTCAAAAGATGCAGATCTTAAAGAACTTGCTTCCAATGAACCATACACAATTGCGAAGGGAAGGGACAAAAGGCAGATACGGAAACCGGAACGTCTTATAGAGCAAGAAAATCTGATTGCACATGCGTTCGTAGCTGCAGAAGAAGAGATTAAGGATCTCGAGCCCTCTTCGTATGTTGAAGCAACTTCTTGCAAAGATGCTGCACAATGGCAGTTAGCCATGATGGAAGAGATGGAGTCTCTTCACAAAAATGAGACATGGGTCTTAGTTAAAAGGCCAAAGGGGATGAGGACAGTTGGATGCAAATGGGTCTACAGAAAGAAAGAAGGTATTCCAGAAGTGGAAGATGCTAGGTTCAAGGCGAGATTGGTTGCAAAGGGTTTCAGTCAGAAGGAGGGAATTGACTACAATGAGATCTTTTCTCCAGTCGTGAAACATAGCTCAATTCGCGTGCTACTAGCATTGGTTGCACAATTTGATTTAGAGCTTCAACAGCTTGATGTCAAAACTGCTTTCTTACATGGTGATCTAGAAGAGACAATCTATATGGATCAGCCTGAAGGTTTCCTAGCTGAAGGAAAAGAAGACCATGTATGCCAACTGAAGAAGTCTTTGTATGGTTTGAAGCAATCCCCTAGACAGTGGTACAAGAGGTTTGATGCATTCATGACTACACATGGATTTTCGAGGAGTGCATTTGATAGTTGTGTGTATCACAAGAAGATGTCTGGTAACTCTATGATTTATCTATTGTTGTATGTTGATGATATGCTTATTGCTGCTAACAACATCACAGAGATAAATATTTTGAAGAAACTGTTGAGCAAGGAATTTGACATGAAGGATCTAGGAGTTGCAAAGAAAATCCTTGGAATGGAAATTTCAAGAGAAAATGGTGTTGTACATCTTTCTCAGAAGAGGTACATCGGAAAAGTTCTTGAAAGATTCAATATGCATATGAGCAAGCCTGTAAGTACACCGTTAGCTTCTCATTTCAAGCTTTCAGAGTTACAAATGCCTCAATCTATGGATGAGGTGGAGCATATGTCAAAGGTTCCTTATGCGAGTGCAGTTGGTAGCATTATGTATGCTATGGTATGCACACGTCCAGATATTGCCCAATCTGTAAGTGTGGTAAGCAAGTACATGGCAAATCCAGGAAAAAGGCACTGGGAAGCTGTCAAGTGGATATTGAGATATCTCAAAGGAGCTCCTGATGTTGGCCTAACCTTCCGGAAAAGTGAAGGTATTTCAATTCTCGGTTATGTAGATTCTGACTATGCAGGGGATCTTGATCGAAGGAGGTCCACAACTGGATACATCTTTACTCTCGTTGGCAGTGCCGTTAGTTGGAAATCGACTTTACAGTCGATTGTCGCTTTGTCTACAACAGAGGCAGAATATATGGCAGCAACGGAGGCAGTGAAAGAAGTTATCTGGTTGAAAGGTTTGGTGGCAGAATTGAGTTCAGTTCAGCTTGAATCAATTCTAAAATGTGATAGTCAAAGTGCTATTCATTTGATTAAAAATCAAAGATTTCATGAGCGCACCAAACACATTGATGTCAGATTTCATTTTATTCGAGATGTCGTATAAAAGGGAGCTGTCAAGGTTGAGAAGGTTATCACAGACGATAACGCTGCAGACATGTTGACCAAAATAGTCCCGCTTGCCAAGTTTGCACACTGCAAGGACTTGGCGGGAGTATGCATCAATTGATGCAACTCTAAGAGAACAACTGCTAGGTGGAGCTGGTATGTTCAACAAAGGTTTGATTCTTCTTGTTTCTTACAATGGGATTGCCCAGTAAGCTTAGAAGTTTTGGCCGGAGTTGTTTATACGCATGCTTGGAACACAAACCAAGGTGGAGATTGAAAGAGTTGGTTTTGGTTCTTGTGGAATCAAACTAAATGGAAGATGAATTAATATGAATATTTGGTAGGAAGATAATTAGTACAAAATAAAAGTCAAAGATTGTATCTTGGTAGGTGAAATTTAGGCAAACCATAAAATGGTTTCATATTCTTAACCTTGACAATTTTGACACATAGTGATGTCATGGATGACATCAATAGGATGAATTTATTCCTATAAATAGGTAGCTCTTAATTCATTTTCAAATCATCCTCTCACTTGCCTTCTCACCTTCTAAGACATTTGTGTTCTCTCTCTTGTAGTATTTCACTTGTATTCTTTGTAGAGTGAAATAAATATTGGTGCAGTTGTTCTTTGGTGGACATAGGATCATTTTGATCCGAACCACGTTAAATATTGTTGTTCTTCCTTGTTCTTTAGTTTCACGTTTCCGCTAACAAACATTTTGGAGATCAATTTCCTTGTCTGCTACAACCCTCTTATCCATAGAAGATGATCCAATAGCTTGGAATTTACCAAAAGATTTATTGATCCAATCTTTAGTAGTAATTTGTTGTTGGCTTTTCCCATTCTTCACTTTATTTTCATTTTGTTGAACTGCATCATTGTTAGATTCATTATTACTGCATAAATTGTCATCTGCTTGTCTTGATTAGGCGATCCTGTGGCAGATTCTTTGCTTAGTGCCTCAAAACTATTCTCTCCCATGTGATTTTCTAGATTCTTAGAGCTTTGGACTTTATTTTTAGAAAATGTTTTTTTTTTTTTTGGCTGGACAACTTTCTGATTTCTAGGATCACCAACCACTTTACCACTAGAGAGAATCTTAGCTTTACCTGTTTGTAACCTGAGTATTCTAGTCTCTTGAACTTTATCATTGTGCTCATCAGTCACTAGTTTCTGTGTCATATGCATTGATTTATTCAGATATCTACACTCTTCCTTGCTATGTCCTTGCATATTTCATTCATCACAGTATAGGAACATAGTCATATCTATATGAATGGATTTTGAATGTATCTCTCCTATGCTTTAATTTTCAATATCCATCTGGAGTGATTTGGGAAACGAACTATGCAGGTCTACCATTACCTTTACTCTTGCACAACTTGGCCTAGTCTTATTGATCGTTGCTAGGTCCAATTGAATTGGATTTCCAACTACTGATGCTAAAGAGAAGAGGCACTCTTTAACAAAGAAAGTGGGCAGAAGATTGGGATAAGAAATCCACGCCATAGTTTTTGTTGATTCTTCGTTGATCTTAAATCTGTATCATATATTAGTGTGCGCATCAAGTAAGAATACCCATCTTTACACGTGATACAGAATGCTCCTTTTGAATCTAGATTTATAAATTCTTCTTGGTGGTTGAGATGAATAAGGATGTGTCGGTTGCGAAATAAATCAATCTGACACCCTCCTTTCACATCACACTGTTGTGGTATAATCCTCCTCAATTCGTCTAGATCAGACCATTCATAGGTGAATTTTCCAATCACAACACATTGAAGGTTTTCGATTCTATTCATTCTATTAACTTCTTCTTCCGTCCATTTTACATGTGGTGTGTCTCCCACCATTGTAACTTCTTTATGAGGTATTGGATCAACTGGTCGCACTGTATCCATGGGAACTATAGTATTTGCATATGTTTTCTCAGTAGGTAATTTGGCATCAACATGTATTTGCATATGTTTTCTCAGTAAGTAATTTGGGATCAACATGACAAAGATCTGTAGCTGAAAGTGTGATTAGAGCGGGGAAGTCTACTAAAGAGTATTGAAGGTCTGTCACCGATTGTGACTTGCCGCCGGCCGACGTGCCCATGCCCACAACATAAAGTTCTTGGAAGAAACTGGTTACCAGATACCATAACTCTCAGGAGTAGTTTGGAGGGTCCTCTAAACAAAGATGACTCAAAGCTTAGACAAAAGGATGTCCTCCACCAGGGGAATTGGTCTCTTGGTAAGTTATCATTCGAACTTCCAATAAAAATAGAATAAAAAATAATATCTTCGAATTTTTCTAAAAATCTTAAACCCCCAAATAGATTAATCTGGTCATTAACCAGTAATGACATCTTCTCTAGTAGCAGCGCTTATAGATCCTTAAGAACATTCATAATATGAGCCCCAACCAAGAGCTCAACTCCAATTGGATATGGAAGCTACAATGACCCCAACAAAATCAAATTATTCTTGTGTACTACACTCTATGGTCACCTTCCCACATCAAGCTACCTCCAAAAAATTGGTATTTGCAATAACCCTATGTGTAATGTATGCCAGCAACCGGAAACTATCAAACACATCTTCCTCCAATGCATCCTGATTGATGTAACTTGGTCAATTCTTGGATGTGAGGCCATTATTAGGAACATTAGAGTTAACAACGTAGAAAATTGGTTAAGGAATATCAGAGACCTCGACCTCATTTACCAGAATATACCCGGTCCCTCATCTTTCCCTTTGTACTATGGGGCATATGACTGAATAGAAACCACAATTATCACCATAAATATACTAACAACATTGATCTAAAGGCTATCCTCAATAGAGTAAAGGAGTTCATGTTTTTAGGACCAAATAGTCATGTTAGGAAACAACCCAAGGAAAAAAGAACAGACCTCTATTGGACACCCCCGAGTAGGGGCGTCAAACTAAACATAGATGGTTCTTTTGACTATTTCTCAACAATACGGGAACGGAGTGTGTAATCATGGATCAATATGGAGAATGGATAGTGGGGAAAAGTACTAAAATTATAACAAACTCAGTTGTAAAGGCTGAACTGATCGCCTTACTACAGGCCTCCTGATGACACAAACTCTTAATCTACCAAAAGTGGTGATCTCTACCGACTCAAAAGAGGTAATATCCTTACTAAATAATATTGGACTATGTGATTCAAACATTTTGGTTGAATGCAGGGAGCTACTCCGGAAGATGTGGGTGGGGATGATGCAATATGAACCTAGGGAGAAGAATATTATGGCTGACAAGCTAGCGGGAAGGGGGAGAGCTCTACCAGAAGGTTTTATTTTTGTGGAAGAATGGTTTACTCCATTTTTTTTGTGTCTCATTCTTTTCTTATTGACAAGAAACAATCTCAAGCTGTAAGGCAAATTATGCCTATATGCAATGTAACTAATATCTCAAATTTTTGACCAAACTAAGCCATTATTTAAACTAATTCACCAAAATAACACGTTTTTAATATTTTTTACAAAACTAGTAAAACTTATTTTTGAGCAATGTTTTAGGGTATTTTTATTTTAAAAATTCAACGGACAAAAAGCTGGCGGGGCTGGCGATGTTAAATGAATAACGTAAATGTGAGTAACGTTTTAGGTGTAAAACGTTACTCATGAGTACGTTTATGGAGAATCCAATTATGGACCACTGAATCAATCCTGCAAATGTGGGGTCAAATCATGCAACTGTAAAACGTTACTCATCCTAAAATGTTACTGTGAGTGACGTTTCTTAAGAATCCAATCATAGACCTTCGACTCCTGCAACTTTAGAATCGAATCCTGCATATTTAGCTATAAAACGTTACACATAGTAACATTTTACTTTAAAAATGTGACTATCAGTTACAACTATCTGTTAAAGTCATATTCCTCCATTTTTCAAACTAACCAAAGTGATTATAAATAAATGTTGTGGTAATATTTTGCATGTTCCAACATAATTTAGCAAAACTTTTACTTGTGTGGCTATTATTAAAATAATATTCACAAAACTTCATAAGATATGATTTAAATAAGTCAAGTTTATCATATGTTAAGTTCTTATTATAGCTTTAAAATTATTTTTCTAATTTATTAATATTATTTTTAAAAATATCTTATTTTATCTGTAGGATAAAGATGACGAGCTTTGAACATAATGTGATGGTTGCTTTGTATTAGGGTGGCGAAATAATTACGGATATAAACGGATTTAGGTATACTGAATGTGCTAGAACCATTATTAGCATGTTTACCTCAACTAACTATGTTGAATTGGTTGGATTGTTGCATGAGAAAATGGGAACAAATAGTGAAAATATTCATATGGATATTCTGGAAAATATCCATGTTCAATTCAAGGTAACAATACAAGGTTCATTGAGTTTAAAATTGAGAATGACCAATCTTTGTTACAATTCCTTTTCACACCTCAAAATTTTGCGGATAAGATTGATATAAATGTTTTGGAGATGTATGTAAAGACCAAATCAAGAGATCAAAATGTTGTATTTCAAGTTAGTGGTCATCATGGTTATCACATGGATTTACTGACTCAAAGTTATGGCTTTACCATGGCCAATCAACCTCATTTTGTAGAACCGATTGTTCAACCACCATTCCAACAATTGTCGATGCATGGTCATCGATCATTTGGTGAAGGCTCAAGTAGTCAAATGCATATTGATAATAGTCATAGGGAATATGAGGTCAGGTAAACAACAAATCTATATTTTATTGAATTTTAGTCTAACAATTTAATAAGATAATTTTATATACAAATTATCTCTTATTAATTGAAGAAGTAACCTTTTAGTATTAATTATCGCTTTTAAAACAAACTTCTATACTTATAATTTTGCTAGAATTTAACTAATAATTTTTTTACAGAGATAATGAGACCAACGTTGATCTATATAATGATGTAAATGCTGAAATTAGTGATGAAGTTCGGAGGAAGATGAACCTCCAAAAGATGGTGGCGAAAGTGAACCTGATGAAGATATCGATGATATTAGAGATTTTTCTCAAAAATGGTGTAAATCTTCATAATCATGATCAGGTTGGGTCTCATGACATACCCTATTTCAGGATATTAGAGAATGAGGAAGACATTTTCATGTCTACTTGTGAATCTGAGATGAAATATTTTTCAGTTTGGTCTGAGGAAGCAAAAAAAGATTTTAAAAAAGGTATGTTTTTTAGTAGTAAAGAAACGTTGAAACGGGCTGTAACGATTTGGAGTTTGCACAAAAATAAGGAGTTCAAGATGGTAACATCTACCAAAAGTCTATGGGTTGTGAGATGTAAGTTTTATAATTTATTGGGTTGCTTGTGGTTTCTCTGAGGTCGAAAAGTTGGAGATAACCTTTGAAAGATTGGAAAATATATTGAAAATCATATATGTGAGACTGAAGGACTTTCTAGAGGCCACGCCAACCTAAATATCAATTTGATTGCATCACTGTTTCTAAATCAAATTAGAAAAATCCTAAGTACTTGGTGGTAGATGTCATTTCAAAGGTTCATGAAAAATTTGGTCATCAAGTGACATACAGAAAAGCGTAGCTTGGACGTCAACACACATTTGAATTGGTGTATGGTGACTTTGAGAAATCATTTAGTGACCTACCTAATTTTTTTGTAGCTTTTCAACACTTTAACCATGGAACAATTGTGGAATGGAAACACGAAGAGTCTATGAGTTCATCAGAGGTAAAAACTTTTAAATTTGTATTTTGGGCTTTTAAGTCATGCATTGATGGAACTCATATTTATAGAAAATATGAGATCAAATTATTAATTGTTGTTGGTAATTGATGGAAATGATAACATTCTCCCTTTAGCGTTTGCTATTGTAGACCAAGAGTCAAAAGATGAATGAAAGTGTTTTTTTAGAAATTTGAGTGCCCATGTGATAAAAGCTAGACAAGATGTATGTGTTATATCTGATAGGGAAAAAGGAATCTTGACTAGCTTGCAGGAGTTGCGGCGATTTCAAGAGCCTCGAGCCTTCCATCGATTTTGCATAAGGCATATGAAGAGCAACTTTCAATCTAAATTTCCAAACAAGGACCTCAGCAGATTGATGTGAAGGGATGCTTCAACCCATCAAGTAAGGAAGTTTGAATCCTTGATGTGGCAAATTAAAGAAGAAAACTCATGAAAATTCCCTTGGACAAATGGACTGTTAGCCGTGATGATGGAAAAAGATGGGGAGTGTTGACAACAAATCTTTCAGAGTCGTTCAATGGAGTGCTGAAAAAAGCACGAGGTTTGTCTGTCACTGCTATGGTTAGACTTAAATTGGAGCAAACTATTGAACAGTATACCGCAGGTCTCAAATAGCTCACCAACTTGCAGAACAAAATGAATTATGGACTGGAAGATTCAAAATAAAGTGGGAGAAGAATTATGAAAGTTCAAAAAGACACTTTATTTTTAATTGGAATATACCCATAGGGGTATACGAGGTTAGATCTATACAGGTTGATGTTACTGGTGGTAATCCTCATTGTGTTTCACTGAATGAAAGAAAATGTGATTGTGGAAAATGGGTTAACTTGCACTTCTCATGTTCACATGTCATGAAGGTAACTGATAGAATGCGAGGGCTAGCTAAAAAATTTGTTAGCGAGCATTTCACGGTAGAGAATTATGTTGCAACTTATTCTGGGTCATTCTCATCAATTGGTCATGAGGCGTATTGTCCATCTCCAAGTTTTACAAGGAGAAGTAATAAATTCTATCGTCGTCCTAATCGTCCAAAGACAACTAGAATACCTAATGAAATGGATTGTGGTTTTACAGTGTATGAGCGAGCTTGTGGATTATGTAGACAGACTGGACATGATAAGCGTCGATGTCCTGATCGTAATTAAATTTAAGTGAATAGTTGTGGTTCTATGTCTAATTGTGTTAATTTCCTTTCAGTTATCTATTGTAATGTAAATATTTCCAGATTGCTAATAGAGGAAAAATTATTAGTGTTAATTTCCAGATTGCTAATAGAGGAAAAATTATTAGTGTTAATTTCCAGGAAAAAATATTAGTGTAAAATATTAGTGAAGACTAACCATAACTTTTGGAACTTGAAGTTACATTAGGACATACTTGAAAAACACAAACCAAATACAAAATAATTTGAAACATCCATGTATTCATACTACTGGAGACAAAATCGATAATTACAAAATTACAAAAGCTTTGGCGCAGTGAATTCCTATCTTATAATCGAGACATTGACACAAAATGAAAAAGGACTACAGTTTGAAGGAATCACAACGTAATTACAATATAAGTCTAGCGACCACTTTGTAGCTATCAAACAAGGAGGTAACAAATCAGTCACCGCGCCACTTTGTAGCGACCACATTGATGTCCTTTCTCCTGGTTACGAAAGTATAATCCCTACATGACAATACAAAACAAAATCAGTACATTGTTGAAATCTTCCTCAAAACAATAACCTCAAAATAATTCTCTATGTCCATTTTTCAGCTGGAATCTGACTAGAAACACCTTGGTTCGTTACTTCTAGATTAAAAAGAAAAAGATTGGATTTTTCCAATAGGATTACAACCTGCTCCACTAAATCAAGTTTATTACTCAATTGCTCCACTATAATCTGATCAACTTCCATAATTATGAGTAAGTTAAGTCATACAGTTAGAACAACCTAAAGAAAAACAAACAACCCAATATTCAAAACAAAAGAACATCAGAAATTTAACAGAAGTGGCAGGAGAAGAAAAAAGCAGAACAAAATCCAGAAAGAACAATGCCCATCACAAAAGCATAACAGAATCCACAAAGAAAAAAAAGATAGATTTGAGTTCTTCTTTGCCTTGACAAAATTCATATATGAAAGATAAAAAACAAGATGGGCTTACAAGAGAAGTATAAAATTGTTTTCCCACAAAAGGTGCAAAGAAGACATAGAAAGTTAATCCCAATGCCAGAAATACAACAACAGCTAGCACATGCAAACATAAATACGTGCCCAAAATCAAACACAGGTTTACATAATTCTTAAATTAGATAAACCAGAACTAAAAATGTACACATGAATAGACATTAACTTTTAGTTACAAATAAAAGTTACGTGCGTTTATATGAATCATCACTGACTATGTTTATCCAATTAAATTTATCTCGTGCCATCATATTAAGATATGAATCATCACTGACCTTGTGATTTATTTTTAGCTTCTTTTTTGTTGTTGCTACAATGTCTTTGTTACCTTTTTTTTTTTTTTTATGCCGTGTTGGTTAAAATGATGACTCCCTGGCAACAAAAAACAATTTTTAATTATTCAACCAGAAAAAGAGCAGTTATGTCAAGAAATAATGTTCACGAGAGCTTGGAAAAAATTGTACAAGTGCCACAAAGCTTAGGAAAAAATATATGTTTCTTCTTTCACAGATGGTTCACCACCTCCACTTGTATTCTCGGGATCATTATCGTTCACTTCATTGATGGAATCATCTAGCTCATTACATTTTATCTCGATGTTGGAGTCTTCTAAATTAGTCATGGAATTAGGGATCTCCATGGACATTGGCACATGCGATGAGGTAAAATTTGTGACATTCTCAAAATGTTGACGCCGATAATTACCAAAGACATTCTCAAGTGATGAAAGACTTGGATCCCTTGATATTTGTGGTGTCATGTATGGGACAATCTCAGTATTTGTTGGTTGATATGCCATACCTGATGCGACAAGAGTGAATTCCTGAGTGTGGCCCCTTGAAGTGGAACCAATATCACCAGTTGTTTGATCATTTCCTGAGGCTGCTTCATCCATTTCAATTGGAACTTGTCCTCTCTCAACAGCACGTGCCCTCCTACCAGAAACACCACCTTTTCCTCGCCTACGAATAGGGGGAAGTAAATGGTCAGCTTGTACGTCATCTCTTCTATAACCGGCTCGTACATTAATACTATCAGCCTTGTGCACATATGTCAAGCATCTTTCTCCTTCATTCTGCACCATTGCACGAAACATATAAAAATCCTCCATTGATGGTTGATCACCGAGTGATTTTGCTTTATCAATCATAGAATGAATATTGTACATAATTCATTAAATATAATGTAGCTATAAAGTACAAATAGTATTTAGTGAGTACAAGAACTAGTGAGGACGTTAAGTAGGATTACCATTTTTTCGTATGCCGTTGAATTTGGCACATAACCTTGTTGTTGTTGAGGACGAAGAGTAGGATTATCAATAACAAGACGAGTAATGTGTCTAAACCAAATAAGATAGGGGTCATCGTATCGAAGTGGTTCATTCTCACGAATGACTGGTGCATCAAAAATATATTGAAGTCGTTGGTTCCAAAATGACAACCATTGTGCATGCTCCAACCCCTAATTTGTATTTGGTCTTCCCCGACGGTCATGGTGAAAATGAGCGGAATCAAATGAAAATGGAGGTGGTATCATTCATTTCAACCCAAATTGTCTCATGACTCGATCTGGCAAGTGAACCTCGACAACATCTCAACAAGAAATTGGAGCTCTAACACGCCATATATCTCGTCCAATACGACAATAGACATGAAGACTCTCAATCAAATCATGAGAATAATGGTTTCCAAATAAACTATATGAAAAGAAAAAATAAATGAGTTTAAACTACAATCTACATGAAAATTAAAACAAAACTGAATTATCGTACCTGATCCTCCGTCATGGAATCAAGTGCATCCCTAAACACTTTCAACTCATGCTTAGTAGTGTCGGTCCAAGTAAAATGTGTGAACCATCTAGTTGAAAGTGGACCTCTAGGTAAACTAGCTGAAAAAATATTTCTGATGTCTCTTTGTGCTATTACCTGGGGTCTAAGGACAGTAACTCTCTCCCATGCCCAAATCTAAACATAATATATATACTTTAGGTAATCAAACTATAAGAAATATTAATAAATTAATTAGTTATTAAGTATACCTCAAGTAGTGGTAGAAATCCAGCTATCTCCTTTTGGTTACTTTGTGAGGACTTATAGAGAAAACGATATAAGCATGCTAAGGTGGCACTACCCCAATTATAAGATCCAATTGCATTGACGTCCTCGAGCATGGGAAGATACATAAGCTTTAAAAAACTTCCAGATGTATCTTCCATCATCATACCAGCAATCTCCAAAACATGTAACACCTAGCCTTTTGATTAACCATATTTTGTGATGCCATGTCCGATAACTCTGGTTGCCCTAGCATGTGAGCATTAAGTGCAGAGACCTTAAGGCTATTACGGTTGAAGTCTTGAGGACATGGAGTAAAACCTAATAATCTTTCATAAATATTTTGCCAATCTTCTATAGTCCTTATCAACTCATTGCCAAGTACAGTATCACCATTCACGGGTAAGCCATACAACACCTCTACATCTTGCAAGGTGATAGTTGCCTCACCCGTCCTAAAGTGAAATGTATGCATCTCAGGACGTCATCTCTCAACTAGTGAAGTGATCAAATTACAATCAATCATAGGCCAATGAGACCTATAAACATCGTACAATCCAAATAATTGAATCACTTCTAAAACTCGAGGAGGGATGGGATATTTCTTAACGAGGTCCCAAAATTTACCATCACAACTCCTCGTATTTAGAATCATATTAACATTTCCATCCCATACATCCCGTGATATATGGGTGAGTTGTCCTGTTAATACAAATGATTCAAGTGGACCGGAGTCTAGTTGGTATGAATTATTACCAGCCATAAAACTACCTATAAAATAAAAAACTCATATGAAATTAAAATTATTAAATAGACAAAATCGTATAATATCTACTACATTTTTTAAACTAGTACTAGCATGTCACACAAATTATTCATACGAGAAGATAGAAATACTTAAATTCAAGCATTTCTTGAACTGTTTTAGATGGAAAAAACAATGTTCCAAGCTTTTCGTAAGGTTATGACAATAAATTGTTGCGAATCTTCCTTCTTTATAATACCTAGACAGTTGAGGAATGTAATATAGAGAAATCACAAAATATATAATTTAAGAGGGAGAAAAGAAAGCAACAAAATCATTTTGTTATAAATGTATCTTCTTACTTTGAAATCAAGTTGTTCTAGCGAAAATCCGAGCTTCATAACAAGCTTCCCACAACACTTTATAACGAGCTTCCGATATCATCAAGAGAGTTGAACCATAAATTTCTCAATTAATCTTGACGCTTAAGAGAATTTTGGATGAAAGAAGGGTTGAAGATCTTGAATCGCAGGTGGAAGGATTGAAAATTTGTCTCATTGCAGAAAGGAATTTTGCAGAAGGGTTGCAAATTAAATTTCACAATAGGTATACAAAGTGATAAGAAAACGACGTTGTGTGTCTTACAAAGTGATAAAATAAAATGATGATGTGTCACTTTGTTTCAGGTATACAAAGTGACAAATAATAGGTGTGGTCCCTAGAATACATGTAAAGCTTAAATCGTTACACAGAGTAATGTTTTAGGGTGAAAACGTTAGTGCTAATACAGTTTCTAAACTTAACGCCTTCAGCAATAATATTTCACATAACTGATTTTAAAAAAAAAAAAAATACCCTAAAACTTTACTCAGAAATACATTTATACTAGTTTTATAAATAAAATTTAAAACGTACTACTGTGGTGAATTAGTTTAAATAATGACTTAGTTTGGTCAAAAGATGTGAGACACTACCTACTAGTATTGGCAATAGTTTGGCCACATATGTTGTAATGCCACATGTGCTTTAATTTATAATACTATCATATATTATAAAAAAAAAAAAAAAATAAAGAGAAAGTTCAACTAATTGAGATGGTGTTTGAATTGACTTAAAAGTTGGTCAAATCTACTTGTAAGTCTGTTTTTAGTTCCGAAAGTGTTGACAAATATAAAAAAATAACTTAAATAAGTCAAAAATGACTAAAATTGTTATAAATCCATTGTATTATGTGGATTATCTATTAGATTTATCCAACAATTAATTGTATTCATGTATAGGTGCTTCCAAGGTGATAAGGTCATTTAGGATAACTATGTATATACTAGTTGGATGACTTTTGGGAGTGATATCTCAACACTATAAATAGAGATATCACTCACCATTTGAATGACACACTTGAATAAAAAAGAAGTTCTCTTCTTCATCTCTATATCTCGTCTTCTTCTCTTTATATTTATATTGCTCTAAGCTTGATTTTATAACACGTTATCAGCACGAATATGCTCTAAAAGTTGTAGCACTTCGCAAAAGTGTTGTAGTTAAAACACTTGTGAGCAGGAATAGGTTCTATTTTGTTTTTTCTTGTTACACATTTATATTTCAAAAGTTCCTCTTATACTAATAATTTATTTTAGTATATATGTGATATATGAAAAGGTAGAACATATTGGATTGTTTTACTCTAACAATGTTATACATTGGTTTATGATTATACTAACAATTCTTCGTTTTAGAAAAGAATTGAAGGATAGAGAAGTAAATTTTCATGTTGATTTTCTAAGTTTTAATTATGAGGAACTTATTAATATTTACAATTGCTAGAGGTGAGAAAACTCTCAATCTTATTTTGACTAAATTTGCTTCTATAATTCTTGATTTCTTGTAAAGGCTCATGGTTGAGTTCTATTGGTATTGACTTGTATGACATTGATTGAAGGGTAAGACGATGGATTCAAGTTCCATTGCACCAAAAAGGTAAGACATCAGGTTAAAGTCCGGATGCACATAATGAAAAATATTTGAGGATAAGACAATAGATTCAAGTTCCATCGCACCAAGAGGGTAAGACATCAATTTGAGTTTTGATGCACCATGATGATAAGGTATTGGGTCCAATCTTATTAATTTATGACCTAAGATGACTTTATAAGGATAAGACGTTGGATTTAAGTTCTAATGCACCATAATGATGACTAAGACAACAATAATATTTTTTGATGAAAATTCTTGAAAAAATCATCATATTGAATTTGCTCCATTCCTTGAAAAGAATGTGGTAGCAACATATGATAACTTTGAAATTCGCATGTTGACTTGCTCCATTCTATCGTATGAATGTGGTAGGAGTTAATAATTAGTCTGAAAGATGACTAATGATTAACGATATGAAAAAGGGCGTGAAGGGATGAAATTATAATAGTCATCATTGTGGTAATTATAAAAGGAAGAACACTATGGGTTCTCCAAATAGTCCTTCAAAATGTGAAGGCAATTTTTATTATCAAAATTGTATGAAAGGTCATTGGACTTGTGAATGTTGTCGACCCAATAATTTGACAAGTTTATAAATCCTTTATCAAAAGACAAGAAGATAAAGTGATGGTACACTTGACCTTTCAAAGTGATGTTGAGGTGTGTCATGAAAATATGATGAATTTTAAAGCCATGAAAATGTGCTTATAATGTAAATTTATGAAGTACATATAAATTATTAGTCCATTCCTTGAAGAGAATGTGACTTGTGATGAGTATCGTGAATGCTCAACCATTCTATAAGAGAATGAGTCATGATGTGATAAAATCATTATGGGTTGGATATACGCCACAACTCACCTCTATGGGAGGTTTGAGAAAAATAAATGATATATGCCACAACTCACCTCTATGGGAGGTTTGAGAAAAAAATGATATATGCCACAACTCATCTCTACGAGAGGTTTGAGAGGAATAAGTAAATTTTTATTTGGCATAAATGGTCAATGGTCGTTACGTTCATACGTCATAAATATTATGGTATGTTTATTTGTGAACTACACAAAAGGGAAAAAAGAAATAAAAATTCTTGCATATAAAGGTTGTTCCATGACCAAAATAATATTATTGTGTGGCAATACAAATTTGTCATTGATTGTGAACGTATGGTACAACAAAAGTAAAGCAAGAAACATGTCTTGCTTTTAATAATTTTTACTATGACAATAATAGTATAATTTCTCCTTGAGGAGATATTCACCATATGGATGATGTCATGGAATATGTGATAGTACACGAAATTAATTGGAAGCTCTAATGAGTTGTATTATTACCATAGAAATAATATTGGGGTTGTAGTAAGTCTCAAAAGAAACTTTTAAGTTTCAGATAAATTGAAAATAAATATTGAGACTATAAATTATGAAAACATTTATTATCTTCAGATTACTACAGTCGAAGCGGGTTATAAATATTTATGTAAAAGATTACCCATTTTTTCCTCTTGTTTGTTGCACACAAACGTAGGCATGCCGATGGAATCACATGCAAAAGTAAATTATAAGTATACTGAAATAAAGATCAGTTGGCATGACCGGTTGACCATTCTGGTTCAAATGTGATGCAAATGTAATTGAGAATTCATGTGGATTATATGATGAAGAAATAAAAGATTCTTCAAGAGTTCTCTTGTGTTGCTTGTTCTCTTGATGAAATGATCATTGTACCAGCTAAGGTTGGGATTCTAATCCCCTGAAGTTTTTGGAACATATAAAAAGGTGAATATGGTCTAATTCACTTACCATGTGGATCATTTGCAACTATACGATAGATGAATCTATGCGATGATCAAATATGCTTTGGTGTCAACTTACAAATTTGTGCTTGTAAGGTTGTTTGCTAGAATTATTAAATTAAAAGTACATTTCCAAATTATGAAATTATATTGATAATGCTGGTTGTTTTAGCAGAAATTGTATGCCTCGAATTATAGCTAAATCATGGTTATGAGAACAAAACTTCCAAATAAGATTTGGTATGAGATAATTTTATTTAACATGTAGCAACACATGTATGCATCAAGCCAACAAGGTTTCCCCATTAAAATTGGTTCAGGATCAGGAACCAAATAATTTTCATCTAAAATGTTAAATGTGCGGTTATGATATTAATTACTCTACCACGCCCAAAGATGAATTTTCAAATAAGGTTGGGATGAATGTTAGATTTTCTAAAATTAGGGGGAGAGATGATTGACAGCTAAAAATTATATGTGAGGTTAATTATGAATTATCTAGATTCTCGTTAAATAAATATGTAAACTTAAAGTTCAAGGAAAAATTCATTTGCATAAAGTTGCAAATCAATTGCCAGATGAATGTATTGACCCTATGATATAATTCAGCTGCAAATGCTCCAATGTGAAGTCCTTGAAGGACAGTGTCTATGATACGTCGGAACTGTAATATACCAATCGGTTCAAAATATAAAATTCCTTGAAGAAGGAGAGGAGCGAATAATCAATATGGTCATTATAATGAGGCAAGTGCTATAAAAGAGGACATTGACATAACACTTCATAAAACCTCGGAAAGAGGTTCAGGTACCTGAAATATGATGAAAAATGAAGAGATATCGATAAGTTAAGTCTTGTTGGAATTGATATCAAATAACCGTCGACGGTATCTTTGATATGAGGTAGCTCTCAATGATATAAATTGTGACGAGGATCTTGAATTCAAATCTTTCATAGAGTGTGGACAGATAAATGATTGGCCAAGTAAAATGCATAATTCAAGTATATTTGTTTCACTTAAAAAAATGATTTTTTGGACTGATAGTCCATAAATCAAGGTATAATGTCAGTGGGGTACAAATAAATTATTATGCGATAGTATAACCGTAAGATATCAAGTATGACTTGTGCCTTGGGGCATAAATGTTTGTCGCAAAAATCCTGACATTATTGGAGATGTTTTCTCCTATGATGGATGCAATGAGGTTTGTTATGATCTTACAAAATATGAAAAACTTGAATGCATATAATGAAATAATTGTCATTTCTAGCTAGACAATGAAAGTTATATGAAAATCCTTGAAGCAATTGAGGTGTCTGAAGCATATAAAAGTTTGAAGGAAACTTTTTCAATAAAGCTTCAAGAATTCTTATATGGATTGAAATAATCAAGGAAGAATAATGATACAAAAAGAATGACCCTAATTGTCCTTGAATTTTTATGAAAAGGTCAGGATATGAATTTGTTATAAATTGTGTATGTTGATAAATTAAACATTACTAACACTCTTAAGGAGCTTTTAAAAGCTATTTAGTATTTGAGAAGGGGATCTAAAATGAAAAGATTCTGAAACGACAAAATTTTGTCTTGACCTAAGATTGAGAATTTGAAGAATAAAATATTTGTCCATCAATCAACATACACAAAAAAGTTTTGATGCG
This sequence comes from Solanum lycopersicoides, assembly GCA_022817965.1. Taxonomy (NCBI): domain Eukaryota; kingdom Viridiplantae; phylum Streptophyta; class Magnoliopsida; order Solanales; family Solanaceae; genus Solanum; species Solanum lycopersicoides. The sequence continues at coordinate 8,903,495 of JAJJBR010002323.1, forward strand.
GTTTTTATATGGATAAATCACATTCATTGAGTACCCCAATGATTATGAGATCGCTTGACATAAATGATGATTCAATTTGATCTCAAAAGAAGGATGAAGAGCTTCTTGGTGATGAAACCCTATATCTTAGTGCATTCAGGGCACTAGTGCATCTTGCTAACAATACTCGACTAGACATTTGTTTTGATATAAATTTACTGGCAAGATTAAGTTCTTCCCTATCAAAAGGACATTGAAATGGTGTTGAGCACATACTTGAATATCCTCGAAGGACCATAGTTATGGGTTTATTCTATTCCCAGAACCCCAGGCAGAATTGATTGGTTACGCAGATGCAGAATATTTATTTGATCCGCATAAAACTCGATCTCAAGCATGCTATTTGTTTGCATGTGGAGGCACAATAATATCTTGGATATCAATGAAGCAAATGTAGGTGATCACTTCTTCAAACCATGCAAAAATAAAAGTCTTCCATGAAGCAAGTCGAGAGTGCGTCTGGTTGAGATCAATGACACACCATATTCAGAAAATATGTAGTTTTTCTTTGAAAAAAAATTTACCAACCACAATGTACAAAGATAATCAACTGCAAATGAAAGTGTCCACAAGATGATTATTGTTGTGAACAAGTTTAATGTTCAATTTAGTTGCAACAACGAGGTCATGACGAATAAAATAATATTTAATATTGTATTCGGCTAAGCTCAAAGCCACTTCATATTCATCAAATCAGAAAATGATATATCATGATGAGTTCAACGATGCAACATCTTCGTGAATGTGATTTGATCACAAAGACAATGTCAATATTAATATTTGAGAAGATGGTGTACAAGATTGGAGACATCATTGCAAGAAATTAAGTGATGTTTTAATCAGGAGGCGTATAATACGCGTTGCAATCTTTTTCCCTTGGCCGATGTTTTATCCCACTGGGTTTTCCTGGAAAGGTTTTTAATGAGGCAACAAATAGTGTGTATCAAAAGATATGTGTACTCTTTTTCCTTCACTAGAATTTTTCCCACAGAATTTTTCCTAGTAAGGTTTTAACGAGGCATATTAACTATGGTTATCCAAGGGGGAGTGTTATAAATCCATTGTATTATGTGGATTATCCATTAGTTTTATCCAACAATTAATTGGATTCATTTACAAGGTGATAAGGTCATTTAGGATAACTATGTATGTACTAGTTGGATGACTTTTGGGAGTGATATCTCAATAATATAAATAGAGATATCACTCACCATTTGAATGACACACTTGAATATAAGAAAAGTTCTCTTCTTCATCTCTATCTCTTTTCTTCTTCTCTTTATACTTATATTGCTATGAGCTTGATTTTATAATAAAAATAAGTTTAAAATGACTTTAAAAAAAGTCAAAAAACAAAAGTAGGTTTCTCCCTACTTTTTATTTTTTTGACTTAAAGATTTCAGTTTGACTTTTTAGTTTTGACTTAAAAACTATTTTTAAGAGTAAATTTTAGGTTTAGCAAACATAAAAATTATATTTGTATGTTATAACTATAGTTTGTATAATTGCGCACCATAACAAACTTTATGTTTGTATGGCTATTAATCTGTATATTTTGGTAATAGACATATAAATATGTATTTATACATTTCGGTATACATACTAAAACATAGTAATTATATTTAAACAAAATTACTACATATATATTGTAAGATCCCATACTTTTCCTCTATTCTTGCATAATATATGTGGCGTAGTGTGGTATGGTAATATGAGGTGTATATGACTTTGTATAGTACATTGGAGATTGCAAATAGGTGGCAATATGAAGGTATTTACTAAAGTTTTAGGTCAAAAGGACCCGTCAAACAAAGTTCATGATTAAAGAAATGGCTCAGGTGAAACTTTGCCCATTTGAAAGGTTTAAATTGTCCCATGCATTGTGGATAAGCGTATGAGTGTACAACATACTAAGAATAGTGTGTTATGAGGAATTATAATAGCACAAGCGTCGTATCTTAAGTTTTGAAGTCAAGAAAATTAGTGAAACTAAGGTCGGAAAAAGTTATCGAAGTTTCTCTAATAATATTTTCTTAACTTTGGGTCAAATGTCTTGGATGTTTTCTCCCAACATAAAAATATTTAGAAGGCATGTCACCTATTAAATCGAAGGTCTACGATTCTAGTTTTCATCGCATAAAACCCCATATCCAACCGACATCGAAGTATAAACTTATGGAGCTTTTACTACGAACTGCTGGGACAGAATTCGGGTCGCAATCCGGGTAGGGTAAAAAATGTGGTAGGTCGGCTTACTCAAAGTTTTAAGACACCAAAACATTTTTTCACTACCAAACCAGAAATGAAGCTTAAGAGATAGTTATAACTGAGTTCTTGCATGATGAAGATTAGTTATTGACGCTTTCAACCATTAAAGGTTGCCCCTATGCCTAGAAATGAGATCTCTACACGTGGAAATCGTTTTCCCCATCTATTAGCTGCGTTTGGAGCTAGTTTTGGAAGATATAAATTTTTAATTATTGGTGTTTATTCAAGGTTCACCTTTGGTTAACTAAGTTAATCATCTCGGGTATCTTTTATGATTGTTTCAATGTTCTACGGACGTTTCGTCAAGTTGAGGCAATTTGGAAAATCTGCTGATTTAAGATCAATTATGGAGTTTTTATAGGTGCATATCAGATTTGCATATATAGCTTTGGCAAAGCTTAGGACGTAAGGAACAACTTTCATGAATAATCTACGTTCAATCGAGCATTCATTCGAAAGGTATGTTAAGGCTAAGCTACGTCCCTCATTTTAGTACCACTCCTGAAAAATTCCTAAAACATCGAATGTGATATTTTGCTATTGTCTTGCTCAAAATACCTTCAGTGAAAGGCATTGGAATCTTAGCTAAATTGTTTTCATGATTCTATTATTTTGATTTCCACTCGTTCGGATAAATAGAGTATTCGACATCTACATATCATTTATCAGCTTCCTTGAATATATATTTGCGTGTATGAATTCTTATTCTTTTTTGGGTGATGTGACTTAAAATATCACGGCAAACCTTTATTACTTTTAACCATCCCTATATCCCTATTCGAGTTATTATGAAAAATCTTTAAAGTAACTCACGATCTTCAAAACTCTCTAGGATAACTTAAATGTTAAACTATTAGAACACTTGGTCTTGAAATACTTCTTTTATAAATTATCTAGGAAACAAATTAGGAACTAAGTAAATCACCTTAAACTTGTTATGAATATCTGCAAGTTTAGGTTATCTTTCTAAAATTTGATTTAAATTTCCAAGCTTATTTGGAAGAACATATGACATTCCATGAGATGGTTACATGTTATACGAAAGCGATTATAGGGTTATAAGAACAAGACTAGAAATGGGCCAAGATTGGCAACACATCAACATCAACTTATAGGTGTTATAAATATATGCATGACATGACATGCATTCTACTCCTGAGCTATAATAAGGAAGTATGAGACACAAATGGCCACAAGTTGGCGAATATGATGCCGGTTTACTACCGGAAGGCACCATCATTACTAGCATTTGGTTGGGTATATCATTCATTTGCATCTCTCTCTCTCTATATATATCTCTCTCTCTCTCTCTCTCTCTCTATATATATATATATATATATATATATATATATATATATATATATATATATATATTCACGACATACGATTATACGAGAGAGAGATAACCTTATTTTTTTGGCTTTTCTACCATTGTTTGTATGTTTTATTCTCATTGAGGTCATGACCTTCAGGGTTCAGGGTTCACTTTTTAGAGGTTGTGTTGTCCAATCTTTTTGTCTTACAGTTTGGTTAGCTAGTATGTTTTAGTGGGTAACTTGATCTTATAGGGTATCGAGTGCCAGTTACTCCCCCTATTTCGGGGTATGACAAACTTGGTATCATAGTAGTTCGTATCCAGGGAAAGGTCAACAAGTCATGTCTAGTAGAGTCTTTTTCATGGGTGTATTGTGCACCACACTTATAATCAAGAGGATACATGGCAATAGGAATTGTTACACTTCATTAAACTGATAGATTGTGCTATAGTGAAAAAGTATAAGAACATTTGAAATCTAAATCGTGCTTTATGTTTCTTATCTAACAGGTACCCTTGCTCCGGATATGGAAGATTGGGAGATAGGTATGGATCCAAGGGAAGGTACTAGTTGTTCCCCACCGGGTCAAAGGGATAGATATCCCTTGGAGTCAGAGGGTGAATCTTCAACAGAGGTGATTTGGCTCAGCTTTTAAGATCCACAACAACATCTTCACCCTAAGTCCGTGCCCCACAACCAGGATCACAGTCTACTCAACGTCGTGGTAGATGGAGAGGTGAAGGAGACACAAGTTCGAGCGGTGGCCAGAACCACTTTTATGCACTTACAGGATGACAGGATTCTGAGGCATCCCTGATGTTGTTATAGGTATATTGACAATATCTTCTCAAGTTGTTTACGCATTGATAGATCGTGGCTCTACATTTTAATATATTACTCCATTTATTGCTAGTGAGATTAACTTGAAATCTGAGTTGTTTCCACAACCAGTTGAGGTGTCTACACCGGTTTGGCGACCATATTTTAGCTAGTAATGTCGATCAAGGTTGCACAATGTTAATTAATGATTGTCCAATCCCTGCTGATTTATTTGAGTTGATCATGCTATATTTTGATGCTATCATGGGTATGGATTGGTTGGCAACTTGTTATGCTAATATTTATTATTGTGCAAAGACAAATCAGATTTTACTTTCCAAGTGAGCCAATCCTTGAATGGAAGGGTAATGCAGCCAAACCTAAGGGTAAGTTCATTTCATACCTTAGGGCTCGAAAGTTGATTGCTAAAGGTTGTATATACCATATGGTTCATGTATAGGATATTGATAAGGAGCCCATAACTCTTCATTCAACTCCTATCGTGAATGAATTTCGAATGGTATTCCCTGATGATCTTCCAAGAATTCCCCCTGAAAGGGAATTGATTTTGCTATAGACTTTCTTCCTTATACGCAACCTATATAGATTCCTCCTTATAGAATGGCACCGATAGAGCTAAGAGAATAGAAGTAACAACTGAAGAACTTGCTCGATAAAGGCTTTATCAAGACAAGTACTTCCCCATGTGGTGCCCCAATGCTCTTTGTTAGAAAGAAATATGGATCTTTACGGATGTGTATTGACTATAGACATCTAAATAAAGTCAATATAAAGAACAAATATCCTCTTCCACGAATTGATGACTTATTCAATCAGTTACAAGGTGACAAATGTTTTTTGAAGATTCACTTGTGGTCAGTTTACCATCAGTTGGGAGTCAGGAAAGTTAACGTCCTAAAAACAACATTTAGGACGAGGTATGACCATTTTTAATTCCTTGTCATGTCTTTCGGGCTTAAAAATGCCCCAACAGCCTTTTTGGATCTTATGAATCGGGTTTTCAAGCCATTCTTGGATAAATTTGTGATTGTGTATATTGATGAAATTCTTATATATTCACGATCAGAAGATGAGCATGCAGAGGACTTACGAATTGTATTGTAGATTCTCCAAAATTGTAGGTTATATGCTAAATTCTCTAAATGTGATTTTTGACTTACTTCTGTCGCTTTTCTTGGTCATGTTATCACAAGTGAAGGTATTAAGGTTGATAGACGAAAGATTAAAGCAGTGATGACTTGGTTGAGGCCCTTGAATCCAAAGGAGGTTCACAATTTTTTGGCTTCGGAGGGTATTACCAAAGGCTTGTTGAGGGATTCTCTTCTATCTCTACACCACTGAAAAAATTGACACATAATGCAACTAAGTTGTAGTGGACCGAGGCATGCGAACATAGCTTTCAGGAACTAAAAAACTTAACACTACACCAATCCTAACTCTTCTACACGGTAATGAGGGCCATGTTGTTTATTGTGATGCCTCCATAATTGGCCTAGGTTTTGTTCTTATACATCATGGTAAGATTATTGCATACACCTCTATACAGTTGCGGAATCATGAGTAGAATTATCCTACATGCGATCTTAAGTCGGGTGCAGTTTTCTTCGCCCTAAATATTTGGCATCATTATCTATACGGGGTTCATATATATATTTTCACCGATCATCAGAGCTTCATTACTTACTTAAGCAGAGGGAGTTAAACCTACGACAAAGGAGATGAATATAATTATTAAAGGGCTATAATATTGAAATTTTATATCATCCCGACAAAGTTAATGTTATTGCTGATGCGCTCAGCCAGAAGTCCATGGGTAGTCTAAGTCATGTTGAAGCAAATAAGGCTGGAATTACAAAAGACCTATGTCATCTAGTTAATATGCAAGTAATCTTGGTAGATGCAAGAGGCAGAGGTGTTGTCGTTAAAAGTATGGCAGAATTTTCCTTTGTGACTGAAGTGAAAAGCCGAAACATGAAGATCATGAGCTTAGAAAATTGAGGGAAAAGATTCCATAGCAGCAACAACGCTTATTTGAGCTAACTGGAGATGGAGTCCTTAGATACCAGGGTCGCTTATGTGTATCGGTAGTTGTAGAGCTCCATAAAAATATTCTTTCGGAGTCCCATTATTCTAGATATGCACCTCACCCTTGAGAGACAAAGATATATCAGGACCTTCGACAGATCTATTGGTGGAATGGCATGGAAAAAGCTATTAGAGATGGTAGTTGAATGTCCCTAATGCCAACAAGTTAAAGTTGAGGATCAAAAGCCCGGAGGTATAACTCTGTATATTGAGTTTCTGTTATGGAAATGGGATATGATAAATATGGACTTCATCACTGGTTTGCCTCGCACTCCACGAAGGTATGATTTTATTAGGGTAATTATCAATAGGTTGACAAAATCTAATCCTTTCTTGCGGACGACATATTCACCTGAAGATTATGACAAGCTTTACATTCATGATATCGTTTGCCTTCATGGACTTTCATTATCTATTATCTCAGATTAAGGAGCTCAATTTACAACACATTTTTGGAGATTGTTTCAGAAGGGTCTAGGCACTCAGGTAAATCTTAGCACCGCTTTTCATCCACAAAATGATAGAAAGAACATACTATTCAGACGGTTGAGGGTATGTTACATGCTTGTGTACTTTATTTTAAAGAAATTGGGATCAATATATACCTCTAATCTAGTTCTCTTATAATAACAACTTTAAAGTTAGTATTCATATGGCCCTTTACGAAGCACTATACGGGCGGAAGTGTAGGTCCTCGATTGGTTAGTTTGAGCTCGGGAAAGAAGATTTTCTAGGTCCCAATCTAGTCCAACAAGCGATTGAAAAGGTTAAGATTATTAGAGATCGGCTTCTACATCATAGTATTGGCAGAAGTCTTATGCAGATGTTCACCGAAGGAACATAGAGTTTGAAGTAGAAGATTGGGTTTCCTGAAAATATCGCCTATGAAGGACATCATGCGATTCGAAAAGAAAGGGAAGCTCATTCATAGGTACATTGGACCATATAATATTATTTGAAAGATCGGTATGGTTGCGTACGATCTTGATTTGCCTTCAGAATTTGAAGTAGTCCATCCTGTATTTCATGTTTCTTTGTTGTGGAAGTGCGTTGGAGATCCTTCACGTATTATGCCCATTGAAAAATTTTCGTATCGCTGAAGATTTATCTTATGTAGAGGTACCAATAGTGATTTTAGATCGGCAAGTAAGAACGCTTCGAACTAAAGATGTAGATGATGTGAAAGTGTTATGGAGAAATAACAAAATCGAGGAATGAATTAGGAAGCGGATGAGGAAATAAGAAAGGAGCACCCCCCCCCCCAAACTGTTTATGACTTAAGCTGAGTGACATTTCGATAATTGGCAATTATTTCTTCACAACGACTTAATTAGATTTATGTAGCTTGAAGGTGCAATTTATATGTCTTCTTTTGTGATAGCATTACAAAGCTTAGGAGTTAAAATTTTCAGATTTTGACTTGAATTTGCGACTGTAACAAATATAGACTCACAAATAAAGTCCTATGAGAAAAAATAAAAACACAACCAAGGAATTTTCTAGATCCATTCGCGGGCGAATGTTTAAAAGGGGTGGAGAATGTAAGATCCCGTACTTTTCTCTATTCTTGAATAATATATGTGGCGTAGTATGACATGGTTATATGAGGTGTATAATTTATATCGTACATTAGAGAATAATATTGCAAATAGGTGGCAATATCAAGGAACTAAAGTGCAGTTTTAGGTCAAAGGGACCCCTCAAATAAAGTTCATGATTAAAGAAATGGCTCGGGTAGAACTTCGCCTGTTTGAAAGGTTTAAATTGTCCCATACCTTGTGGATAAGCTATGAGTGTACAAAATGCTAAGTATAATATTTTATGAGGTATTATCATAGAACAAGGTTCATATGTTAAGTTTTGAAGTCAAGAAAATTAGTGAAGCTAAGGTCAGCAAAAGTTATCAAAGTTTCTCTAATAATATTCTCTTAACTTTGGGTCAAATTTCATGGATGTTTTATCCAAATATATAAGTAGTTAGAAGGCCTATAACCTATTAAATCGAATTCCTAGGAGTCTAGTTTGTGACACAAGAAATCCCGTATCCAACCGACATCGAAGTAAAAAGTTATGAGGGTTTTACTATAGACTGCCGGAGCAGAATCCGAGTCGGGTCAAAAATGTAGTATGTCAACTTACTCAACGTTTTAATCCACAAAAAAAATTATTTTCACTCCCTAACCAGAAATAAAGCTTAATATATGGTTCTAATAGAGTTCTTGCATGATTAATTTTAGTTTTTGACGATTCCTACCATTAAAGGTTTCCCCCGTGCCTAGAAACGTGATCTCTACTTGTGTCAATCATTTTCCCCTTCTATTAGCTGCGTTTGGAGATAGTTTTTGAAGATATAAATTTGTAATTATTGGTGTTTCTTCAAGTTTTACATTTGGTTAACTAAGTAATCATCTCGGGTCTCTTTTATGATTGTTTTTATGAAGTTCTACGGACGTTTCCTCAGGTTGAGGCCCATCGGCAAATCTGCCGAATTAAGATCAATTATGAACTGCTTATAGGTGCGTATCATCTGTGTATATATAATGTTTACAAAGATCAGGACGTAAGGAATTACTTTTGTGAAAAATCTACTGTCATTCAAGCGTTAATCGGAAAGGAATGTTAAGGTTAAGCTATGTCCCTCATTTTAGCACCACTCTTGGGAAATTCCTAAAACACCGAATGTGATATATTGTTATTCTCTTGCTAGAAAGACCTTTAGTGAAAAGGCATTGGGATCTCAACTGAATTATTTTCATGATTCTATTATATTGATATTCCACTCGTTATGATAAATAGAATATTCGACATCTACATGTCATTTTATCGGTTTCTTTGATTACATGTCCGCATGTATGAATTCTTATTCTTCTTTGGGTAATATGACTTAAATATCATGAGGGACCTGTATTACTTTTAACCAACTCTCTTTCCCTATAAAATTTAATATGAAAAATCTTTAAAGTAACTCACGATCTTCAAAACTCTCTAATATAACTTAGATGTTTAAACTATTAGAACACTTAGTTTATGAAATACTTCTTTTATAAATCATCTAGGAACCAAGTTAGGAACTAAGTAAATCACCTTAAACTTGTTATGAATATCTGCAAGGTTAGGTTGTATTTCTAAAATTCGAGTCAACTTTTCAAGCTTATTTGGAAGAACTCATAAGGTTCCATGAGATTGTTACATGTTATACGAAATTCATTATGGGGTTATGAGAACAAGACTACAAATGGATTAAGATTGGCAACACGATAACAGTAAATTATCGGTATTATAAATCCATGACATGACATGACATGCTATGAGTTCTACTCCCGAGCTATAATTGAAAAGTATGAGGCCTATTGCATATATTTATATGTATGAGACATAGATGACCACAAGTTGGCGAATGTGATGCCGGTTTGCTATCGGATGGCACCACCATTGCTAGCATTTAGTAGGATATGTCTTGCATTTGCATCTATATATGCATTCACGACATACGATTATACGAGCATACTATGCATATTTAAATAGTAGGGGGGTCAAATTTCATCCATGGAGATTATTGAGTTTCAGTTTCAGGTGGTATCTCTATTACCCTTTTTACAGTAAATATTTATGATTCTATTTTCCACTTTACATATCATTACATTTTTATTCGTACTGACGTCTCTTTGCCCGGGGACGTTACTTTTTGTTTCGTGCGAGCAGGTAAAAGCAGGGATTCTAATCGACCCACCTGCTAGAATTCGGGTTCAATTGTGAGTTGGTAAGCCTCATCTTATCCTGGGTCAATCAGAGGATGTTTACTTTTCTTGTAAAATTTGGTTCTAGTTGGGGCCTTGTTCCAGCAGTGCTTATGTCACTCATAGAGGCTATTGTGGACACAATATTCAAGGTTTTCTTTTTACATGTTTCAACCTCCAGCCAATAGTCTTGGCATATATATATATATATATATATATATATATATATATATATATATATATATATATATATATATATATATATATGTGTGTGTGTGTGTGTGTGTGTGTGTGTGTGTGTGTAAGTAAGTAAGTATGTCTTTGGTTGTGTCCTCGTCAGCCAGATAGTACATATTTATTTTTCCGGCTAGTCTACCATTGTTTGTATAACTTAGTCTCATTCAGGTCATGACCTTCAGGGTCCAAGCTTCACTTTTTAGAGGTTGTGCTGCCCGATCTTTTTGTCGTACTTGGTTAGCTAGTATATTTTAGTGGGTAACTCGATCTTATAGGGTATCGAGCGCCAATTACTTCCCCTATTTTGGGGTGTGACATATACAACACATATGTATGCTGAAAAGGTCTATTTGTATATTTCGGTATACAAATGGTTTATGTAATTAATTTTTATACAACACATATGTATACCTGATGCGTGACTATATTGTAAATCGTGATCAACGACACTATCCTACTATTTGAGTGTCTACAAATCGAAGCTAGTGTAGTAACCCAACCAAGGGTTGGGGTAGTGTACCAAGGGAGTGGTAGTGAAAATATTAGTCAACTAGCATTTCGTTCTAGTTAGTAGTAGTTTACGACATTTTTGAATAAAGCAAAGTAAATTCAATTTGTGACGCCGAGTGTCAAATATCGAAAAAGGGGTTTTGTCACAAGTAGTAAAATCAATTAAAATAAAGGGAAAATCAAGTTTGGGAAAGTTCTTGGTGTGTGACCGCAATATAATTTGACTTAAATCAATGGTACATGCTTTCGATAGGAAAATTTACAAAATAACGGTAACTAGGCTAAGCTTTAGGTGAAAGTAAATTCCATCTCGAGCAACTTATCCAATATCAAATGGGTTCCTCTTGAACACCAACTCGTCTAATGAAGAACAACCTATGCCTTATCCACACCCGCTCTTTCGATGAAGAGTGCTTGGATATGAGACTAGGGCTTACCCTGTCGGGCTGAGCCTCATCTCTCCCAACTCCTTAAGACATCAATCTAGCGGTCTTGGTTTCGCGACCTCTCTCTCTCGGAAGCCAAAAACACATGGACTGGGTTTGTATTTGCAACTACAAACCCATTAAATTAAACCACAATCACTAGGTGAAATCATCATTAAAATGCTTCTAATCATATTAGCAAGCAAGACCCAACAATTCAACATATATTTGCTAAATCACACTCAAGAATGAGGGTTTTAGCCACACATCAAGAAATAACCAAATACATCTAAATGATAAAGAAATCAAATGGGTATACGAAATTAAACCTTAATATGAGCAATGGAAGAAGAATGAAGAAGACTTATTTCCAATTTGAGGAAGAAGAACTTCTTTCTTCAAGTCTCCCACAAAACCCTCTCCAAACATGAGAGAAAATACAAAAACAAAAGTTCTAAAAGTGAAAATTGATAATAATGTTTCTACTCCTAAAAATAATAACTAAGGCTAGTATTTATAGTTTTTAGATTTATTACTGGCGAATCCGTTCGGTGACTTTAGTCGTGAATCGCCGAGTGATTCGGTGATTTGCCCTTTTGCTAAATCATTGCCGTTTGTGCTTTGCCTTCTCCATATCTGTGTACTGTGACATTGAGTGGAATACTTCTGCTTCGCTAAATTATTCAGCGAAGCGTCGACTGCTCCTTTTCATCACCTTTTGAATCCACTTCCTTCAAGGCTTCACTTGCTGGAACAAAGGGCGAAGTGTCTCTATTCGGCGGATTGTCAAGCGTGCTTGGCGATGCTCATGCTTCAACTTCAGCTTTTTTTCATCCTTTTTGTTCCCGTTTTGCGACTAAGTATCTATGCTTACACTAAAACACCAGATACCTGAAACTTAAGAGTTTTAATCAGATTGAGATAAAATGAGAAATTGAGGATACTATTTACATTTTAAAAAAAGCCCTAAATGAGTCCAATTTGAGGACTCACCAACACCCCCAACTTATACTTTTGTTTGTGCCTAAGTAAAACTCAAGTTCACTAGTTTAAATAGGATGTCTCAAATAGTGCTACACAAGAATCAAACATGAACATACACAACAAGACTCAAACTACTCATGCAAAGATCAATTGTGTACTAAAAGATTAAAGTTGTTACACATCATCACCAAAGATTCTCATGTTCACAATCCTTGATACTACTGCAAGTTCAAGCTCAACAGTAATATCTAAATGCCCTCACTCAAAGAATGATTCCATATTAACACACAAAGACTAATCATTGTAAGATCTGGAATCAGATGCAACCCTCACACTCACAAAGAGGAACAGAATGCATGTTTTCATCCATAGGTTTGCCCTTATTTTCCAATCGATCTTCGGTTTGGCTCACTCAAGATCACAAAGGTCTTGCTAAGGATTGTAATGGGTCTGAGTGTAGAGGTATGGTCATTTAGTCTCAATAACGTTTTTCTTATGAGATGTGGTATTCTCCAAATATCCCCTTCTTGAACTTTATCGATTCTTTTTCAGGTGCTTCTAAGTCATATTTTTATTCGCCTCTATGGATTGCGTGGAGACCCAATTTCTTTCGTGCTTTTATTCCACAACTTTTTCTTTTTCATTATTTTATTTTCTTTTTCTTTCCTTTCTTCTTTTTTTATATGAAGGGTTTCAATTTTCCGCACCACCACGGGTTAAGGAAAAATTTTCTTGCATTTCTTGACTTCTTCTTCTCCTTTTCACCACACCCCAACTTAGGCTTTTGGCATAAGTTGGTTATTCACTTTAAACCACAAATCAAGAGGATTGTAGGTGGTGGATCACGTAAGGTTTCGGGTTCATCGAGGTTATTTTAAAGACAAGTAAGGCTCAAATGGTGTTCAAAAGAGTTTCACACACTCACGGGTAGGCCACAATAGAGGTATATGTCAAAGTTGGCTCACACTCTTTAAATGTCCTAAGATCATCTCAAGAGGAAACCTTGACAAATCAATCAGACTAATCGGGCAACTTCTAGGTTTATTCATGCAAGGTTCAAGGTAAGCTCATCACACAAGGCATTGACACTTAGTCAACCAAGACTACATACTTTCTCTAGTGTGCAATGGTCATTACAAAAGAATCAATTTGATAAATTGCTAATCATAAAGCGAGATGCAAAAAGTTCATATATTGTCTACGCAACTTCATATGTTCTCGTCGTAGCCACACATTTATGTTTGTTTGATTGAATCACTATTCATGTCATCGGTATTGATCAAAACCGAGACTCAATTTTTGTACAAAAACAACCGCTTTCAACACAAGAGGTGGCGAAAATTTCAAAAATGCAAATTTTTCAGAAGGGTCAAAATTATTTTGGAATGAGGACCCAGAAGAGATTCATAAGCTCAAACAATCGCGAAAGAAGTTTTAAAATGTAATTTTAAACAGACGAACCAAATATATACACAAAACACAAATATCCATAACAAGCAAAAGAATAGCAAAAGGTAGGCCTTACCCCACCATAAACAAAATCACTTGTCCTCAAATGCAAATAAACGTAATTCATAATTTGAAGAAAGATAAGCCAAAGAGGTGAGTGAAGAGAGGATCCTGTCTATGTAGCTTCTTTATCTAACAGGGCATCAGCACCTGAAGCATCATTTTTGAAGAAAATAATGGCTCCTAAAGTGCTCCCATCCCGAGCTTCATTGTTTTCAGCTGCCTTAGCTTCAGTGACGATGTTAGTTGCTTCCATTTTGTCTATCTCACGTGCTGTAAAAAGGGTGTTTATTGCATTGTATAATCTACGACGACACGGAGGGATGGTGGGATCAAATGGAATCTTTCTTTTGGCTCTCGCTTCCTTGGTATATTTTCTTTATTTGTCCAACTCTGTTTTCATTTCTTCCATTTTAAACTCACGTGCTCTTACGTTCCATGGTGGGTCATTTCTTTGTTGCAATTTTTTTTCTATACATTCTTGCAAGGGACTTTGAATACGCAGTCAAACAAAAATTTAAACAGGTTATGGGGAGTGTCCTAGCGTAGGATCGCGTCACCAAACTAGTTGGTGAGGTGTTTACCCATGTTATGCGTTACTGTTGAAAACAGTGTACAGATAGTATAAGTGCACATACAAAAGGGCGATTAACGACTCTTTTGGTGGATCGATGAGTGCATCTTGTAAGTAAAAACTGAACGCTGAAAGTGATTGATAAATCTATGCGGACAATATTTAGTAATCGGTGGAATGGGGATGTTAGGAGAACCACCAAGCAGCTTATCTAGTTTTGGTGCAATTCGACGAACAACTCAATGTACTTATTTTCAACCCCTTTCTTCGTACTTCCACCCCCCAGCCAAGATCATAAACTTTTAACACACAATTTCAATGAAGATCCACAGGAATGTTACATTTTCCACCACATTAAAAATTTTCTCAAAACACAATCGAATTAGAGTTGCGCAAATAATGCAAAGATTGCTGCACCAGCAATGATTACCCCTTTATTCCCATCAACTCAGTTACTCAACAAAGATTTTATACTATTGATTATCATGAAAAAGAGTATGAATTTTGAATAAATAACAGGGGAGTTTGATTACAAACCTTTTATGCTAAATTAGATTTTTATTGACGAGCTAGGCGGCTATGCGATCCTAATCTTAGAACAATCTTGAAGTTGAAATATTTTGGGAATACAAGAAATATAACTACTAGAGTGTGAGTTTTTTCAAAAGGGACAAAGTGAAAGAAACGACATAAAACAGAACAATTAAACTTGTTGCCTGTGACCTCCAACAACTGCCCGTTCAGCGATGTTAGTCATTTCGCTCAATAACACGGCGATGCGCCGAGTATCTAATTCATCGCCAAATGTAATAGGATTTCCATCTCTTATTGATGTCGCATATGCGGTCTTTGTCGAGATTTCCAACTGGGTTGGTGGTTCGCCAACAAAATTTCCACTCAGCCGAGTTTTATAGACTCAACCTTTTAGGTGTATTGAGCCAGATGGCGCAAGTAGTCGAGTACGTTGAACCTGTCAGCGTTCCGCCAAAATGACTTGTTGCCCTTCACGCTACATCTTTTCATGCACTCTTTTTCCTAAACCTGTACAAACAACACACACTTATTTTATCAAGGTAATACAATCAAGTAAATGATTTTGGGTTGCCTCCCAAACATTGCCTTAGTTAATGTCGTGGAACGACACAAGTTAAACTTCAGACTTCACTCTTGGGGTTAGCCATAGTATCACTAGGAAACCTCATTGCTGTCTCGGGTTGAGATGAGACGAGATATGACTCATCTGGGTCTCTAACTGCTTGATCAAAACTGAATGAGAGTTGAAGGTCTGTATAAGGGTGGATACTTCTTCTTTCATGCCTTTAAGCATGTTTTCCGACCCTTCAACTTTGTTTAGGATACGCGAGAGCATATCCTCAGACCTACCACCTTCAAAACCTTTGGGATTTTGTCGCTCATGGGGAGGTATATTTCTATCCTTCTCCCATCCTTCCAATTAGGATTCCGGTCCCTCCATTCACGATTTCGATCTTTTTTCATCCTTCTTATTTAGCCCAGCCTTGGTTACCAGCCTACCTCAGAAAGTTTGAACGATAACCACCACCTTGGTTTGCTAGAAAGTTGACCTCCTCACAATATAGAGCTTCAAACTTCATCTCATCAGGATTCGTGTTCCTAACTCCCACGGCATTGACACCACAGGTCCTTGCCCCCATTGAATTCTTAGAAAGAATATCAATTTGTGTCATAATCTTAGCCAAATCTTGGTCCCTCTCATTATCCTTTTTTATTTGCTCCTTAGATAGCCAAATCTCATTATCCTATTCTCATCATGTTGGATGTGCTCTTTAGCTATTGGATAGGTTCTACAACGTGTAGGTAGTGGAATGGTACGCTATCTACACATGGCACGAGTAGGCTTTGAAGATGCTAAAGTGAGTTCCCTGGGTCTTCCAAGACCATTATGTGAAGTCCCTTAAATGCATGAATGTCTCTTGTAGTATCTCTATTAATGAATGTTGACTTGTTTGGGTTATGTTGGAAAGGAAATATCATTACTTAAGGTAGTCTTGAGGATCACCTAGGTGTGTATGAATGGGTTGTATGGACGGACGCTTCATGTCTTACTTAGGTGGATCTTAGGATAACCTTATGTAGAGGGTCTAACTCATTAATTGGGTTACTTTATAAATATGATAATATCTTGTGAATTATGGGAGTATTATCTTGTATAATGACGATTGATTTGTATGATGTCTTCTATACTTGGTTTATGAGATTTTATCAATAATAGCATGAAAAACATATTTCAACTAAAATGTCCCTTTTCACATGGTTTCTTGCATGGTCATCATATTTAGTGCTTAATTGTACTAATTCCATATTTTTCTCTATTTCTACAAAGTGTAGGTGTGGCAAGAGAGGTGATCTCTAGAAGTTGAATCTTGGGACTTAGATATTCTCTCAAGATTTGGGTATGTCCTAATATGCCAATGACAATGCTTCCTATTCTATTTTCTTTTCCATTTAGAAATTTGTATAAGACATTGTACTTTTGTTTCAATGTAAGGGTCGTGTCCCTAGTTTGAGATTCTTAAAGTTTGGGTCTATGCAGGCCAATATGAGACTAGTGATTTTGTTGCTATAAAGACTTTTTTTGAAAAGTGTTGGTTCTTAAGACGTATGATTTACTTAAAGGTATTAAATTTCACCACTATTTTATGACAATGCGATGAATGAATGCTAAGGGTTTGTATATGACCTCCGAGAGGTCGAGTACACCTTGTCGCGACTTGGGGGTGCTCTCGGGTAGTGACAAACTTAGCATCAGAGCATAAGGTTATGGAATGGTCTTTAGGGTTCAAAGTCTCATGAGGCCGCGTCTAGTAGAGTCTTGTTCATCGGTGTGATTCGCGACACATCTATGAGGGAGAGGCTATAGGACGATAAAAGTTTCACTTTCTTCATTACTCTTAGGTCGTGCCATAGAGTTGAGATTTATAAGTGTCTTTTCCTAATCCCTTCTCTTGTGTTTATAGGATATGAATATAAGAAGGACGCCCACAAGAAGAGTGGAAGAAGGAGTAGTGAATGAGGGATTTCCTCCCAAAGGTGAAAAATTCCATATAGCTATTCAAGGGAATAAGGTTCCGCTGGTTCCCTCGGAAATATCCAATGAGGAGGTTAGAGGGTCTCTTCTTACCATAGTCTGAGCCATGACGACTCAAGCAAAAAGAGATGTGGGGGCCTAGGGTGAATGCTCTTTAGAGTACCATGACATCGAGGTTGAGGGACTTTGTGAGGATGAATCCTCCTACCTTTATTTGTTCTAAGGTGGGAAAGGATCCCCAAGCATTCTTGGGTGAGGTCTATAAGATAGTACATGCTATGGGTGTATCTTCTAGGGAGAAGGCAGAGTTGGCTTCATACCAATTGAAAAAAGGTTGCTCATGTGTGGTACACACAACAGAAAGGCACTAGGCCGGTTGAATCGGGTCCTATAGAGTGGGAAGAGTTTAAGGAAGCATTCTTAGTAAAGTACTTTCCCCCGAGAAGAAGGAGGTTAATATTGAAGAGTTTATAAACCTTAGGCAAGGTAATATGAGTGTGGTGAGTATTCTTTGAAGTTTACCTTGTTGTCTAAAGATGCTCCATCTTTGGTGTCTAATCCTAGAGATGAGATGAGTAGGTTTATGATCGGTGTTTCCGATCCCTTGAAGGAAGAGTGTCATACAACAATGCTCCATGATAACATGACTCTATCTAGGCTTATTGTGTATGCTCAATCCATTAAGGAGTCTAAGCTTGAGAAGAGCGGTAGAGATTTGAACAAGGGAAGAACCGATGAGAAAGGTAAACCTAGGTGTAATAAGGGGGCTCCAAATCAAGATGTTTCTAGTGCTCCTAAGGCTAACTATGAAAGAGGTGGTGGTTCCCAACTTGATAAACAAACTTTCTCAAATTGTGGTAAGAAACATTTTGGGAAGTGTCTAGCCGGTTCTAATGGGTGTTATGGATGTGGATTGAATGATCACAAGGTGAGATATTGTCCTACTCATTCTACTAGAGGGAGATGTCAAGCAAGCTCCTTATGATGATCCGATTGTTGGTGAACAAAAGAAGAATCATTTTTATGTCCTTTAAGCTAATAAGGAAGCAAATCCGGATGAAGGTGTCGGTAAGTAATAGTTTCCCTTTTGTTTAGTGATGGGTTCCTTCTAAGTGAGGGAGCATGGTAATGTGTAGGGGATGATGGTATTTTGTCTCTTTTCTCCTATTCTATTCAAGTTTGAGATTTAGAATTTCCTAGTAGCATGTTGCTTGGGAGTCTTTGTGAAAATGAGTTTCCTTGATCTCCTTATATTGTGTACATTTTTCATGAGTTTATGTTTATATGGTAAAATGAATTTATTGAATTTGTTCTTCATGTTAGTATGTTTATATAATAAATTGCATAAATGTTGCATGAGTTTATATAATGTGGAGAAGGAAGTTCCTCCAAAAAGTGAAATGAGAAAATGTGTGATTCTTAATGCATGATGAGCTTGTAGATGTTGTTCCTACCTTCTTTTTGTATTTTGAGTCTATATGTGTGAAGTTGATGTTTCTTCTAGCATGATATATTAAATGAAATTGTTGAATGTATGATGGTGGGCTGCTAGTCTTGATTCTCTACCTCTTGAAAGTGTTGTAAGTGTGTTAGTGTCATTCGAGGACGAATGTGTCCAAGTGGAGGAGAATGTTACAACCCTCAAAATGAACTAAGATGAACTAGAGCTTCACATGATTTTATTGAGTTAATAACTTTCTAAATTAATGAGAAATAGTATCCAAGGGCTGTAATGAGTGGTTTTTAGGTCAAACGTCAATGAACGACCAAGACGTTCGAAAACTAGTCTTTTGTGTGCTAGTGTGTCCTTATATGTTGTATGTGTTTTGGTGTGTCGTTTCGAGTCTAAAATGATAGGAGGTGATCCTATCATCTAGATGGACGTGTTTAGGGTCAAAAGGTACGACTCCCCAAGGACCACCCTAAAAGTCCTTCAGGAGGACCCAAACATTCGCCAAAAAGCTACCAAAAATAGCACCATCGAAGGATCCAATCGACGGACCATCAATTGATTGACGGTCCGTCAATGGCCTCCATCAATGGAAAATTAGAATTTTGGAGCTTAGCTCAATTTTTACCACCCTTAGTCACCATTGACGAATTGCCAGGACGGGGCGTCAACTGATTGACGGTCCATCAATGGTGGCCGTCAATGGTCACCTATAAGATGTCCAAAATCTCGGCCAAGCCAAGGGTATTTTGGTAAATTCCACCCTTGGCTAAATAAATTGGGGGATGGTTATTTTAAGTTATTGAGGGTATTTAAGTTAGATTAAAGTCTAAAACCTAGAATTAAACTTCATTCTTCAAAACTCAAAACCCTTCCCTCCTAAAAGTTCTCTAAAAACTCCATGGAAGCTTAGAGTAAATTTGGAGCTTAGATTGAAGGTTTCGATTACTTTATTATTCAATTTAGTGAGCTTCTCAATACTAAGGTATGGTGACTCTTTATCCAGAGTTAGATTCCTCTCTAGAGCCAATTCTCAAATAGTTTTCAAGTTTCCAAAAGATGATCAAAACCCCAATTCTTCTTCAAAATCATGGATTCTTGCATTAAATGGTTTCAAACAAATTGTTATGATTATATTATGGTTTAATTGATGATTTGAAGTGAGAAACTCCATGAATCCATGATCTTTCTTATTTCTTAATTTTAGCTTGTAAAGTGGGTTTGATAATTGTGATTTTCAATGGATTGAATTGTATTTAGATTGCTTTATAACATTGATACTTGTTGTTATATACCTCTATATATGATGAATTATGGATGTAAGAATGAGTTGTTGATCTTGATCTTATGGGCATGATGACGGGTAAGTTCTCTTGTTATGATTGGAAATATTGGAAGGTGACTAATGGTGAATTGTGATATTGGAGAATGGTGAGTTAAGTCAATTGCTAAGTATAGTAAGATTTATTTGTATGGTTTGGTCCATTTCTAGTGGAGGTGCTTACTTCTTGTTCTTATCTTGATTGTGATCTTGATGGCTCTATGATGTAAAGTGAAGGTAGGTGTTGTTATGTGGAAAATAGGCATATTGTGAAGTTGCTATATGATGTTAAGATGAACTTGTATAAAGATATGTGATAATATGAATGAGAGCATATTTCTTCTAACTGTTGGTATGTGATGATGAAAGACTATGAAGAGTCTCTATATGTTGATATGGTATCTTGTCTAGGTAGACCTAGTTGTCCCTACTTGATACATGAATGATAAAATGATGTATGCTAGAGTAAGTCTTGAACCGGTAGACCTAACAATGGTGCCCTTTATTGATGATTCTAGAACCCTAAGTGTTTGTGCAAACCTTGAATATGAAAAGAAGGTTTATAATGAAGTGAATCTGATAGACCAATCATGTTACCCGTTTCATTAATGAGCTATCCTAATGAACCTTGATTGGTAGACCCTTGTGGATCTTTTCCTGGTAGTGTTATTATGAGTTGGTAGGGCTTAGGGATGGTACCTTCTCAAATACTCTTATGTGAATGAACTTACTCGATGAGAACCAAGGCAAAGCACCGATTAGATATGCTTAAGGATTTAGCTCTACTTGAGTATGAGACTAAAGTACAAAGAAGCCTTTTGATATCCCTTAAACCGTGTGCCTACATGGGATGTGTTCTAGTTCTACCTTTGGAAAGTAGAACACCTTTCACGGTGTGGGGTCTTATGATACCAGATTACATACCTAGCTAGTATGGTCTTTGTCGGTTAATGCCTATTCTCATCATGTTGGATGTGCACTCTAGCTATTGGATAATTTCTACAACGTGTAGGTAGTGGAATGAGACGCTATCTACACATGGCACGAGTATCCTTTGAAGGTGCTAAAGTGAGTTTCCTAGGTCTTCCAAGACCATTATGTGAAGTCCCTTAAATGCATGAATGACTCCTTAAGTATCTCTATTAATGAATGTTAACTTGTTGGGTTGTGTTGAATGAAATATCCTTACTTAGTGTAGTCTTGTGGATCACCTAGGTGTGTATGAAGGGGTTGTATGAGAGGCCGCTTCATGTCTTACTACGGTGGGTCTTAGGATAACCTTATTTAGAGGGTCTAAATGCTTAATTGGGTTACTTAATGAATATGATCATATCTTGTGAATTATGGGAGTATTATCTTGTATAATGATGACTGATTTGTATGATGTCTTTTATACTTGGTTTATGAGATTTTATCAAAATAGCATGAAAAGCATATTTCAACTAAAATGTCCCTTTTCACATGATTTCTTGCATGTTCATCATACTTAGTGCTTAATTGTACTAAATCCATATTTTTCTCTATTTCTACAAAGTGTAGGTGTGGGCAAGAGAGATGATTTCTAGAAGTTAAAGCTTTGGACTTAGATATTCTCTCAAGATTTGGGTATGTCCTCATATGCCGAGGACAATTCTTCTTATTCTAGTTTTTTTCCATTTAGACATTTGTACAAGACATTGTACTTTTGTTTCAATGTAAGGGTCGTGTCCCTAGTTTGAAATTCTTAAAGTTTGGGCCTATGTTGACCAATATGAGACTAGTGATTCCGTTGCTATAAAGATTTTCTTTTGAAAAGTGTTGTCTCTTAAGCCCTATGATTTACTTAAAAAGGTATTACGTTTCCGCACTATTTTATGACAATGCGATGAATGAATGTTAAGGGCTTGTATAAGACCTATGAGAGGTCGAGTACGCTTTGTCGCGACTTGGGGGTGCTCTCGGGTCGTGATAGTGATTGAGTTGCGTGAAAACTCAGCTAGCCACTTGTGTCACGCCCCGAACTACCCCCGAGACGCGGACATAGAACCTAGGACCACAAGTGATCCCAAGCTAACCCTGCTGGCATGATCATGAGCATACTAAAGAATAATAAACTATTGCGGAAGCTAAATCATACTTAAAATGAAAAGATGGGGAATACCCATATGTTAAATCTGAGATATATGAAAAATGATGAGTTTAATAAAAAGAAATATTAACTCAACGCTAAGCTGAAACTAACTATGTCTGAAAATAGCCTCTAAACTGGACTAGAAATACTGGGACAAGCCCCAGCTAAATCTAGCAAAAACTGAAACTAAATGACTAAAGACTTAATGAAACTCATGACTGTTGTCCTCGAAGAATGAGGACTCACCAGTGAATCTGCTGAACTGGAGATCGAAAATCGATCTATGCGTGATCTGGATGCTGAGAACCTGAACCTACATCACAAGAAGATGTAGCGCACGTATGTGTTAGTACTTGAAAGGTACTGAGCATGTAGGATGGAATAAAGCTGAAATAAAACATAAATGAACAAGCACAAAAGCAAGTATAATAATTTGTACATGATATACTGAATTCTGAGCTAACTAGATGCAATGACCAATTTATAACATGCTGAAACTGAATACTGAATATACTGATAAATGGTCAATGCAGAGAGTCTGACTGAACTTTGGGAGCTACTAATAACCGATAATAAAACCACATGAGATAAATGTGGAGTCCGATGTATACGCCCCATCGAGAGGACCCAATATACCCTGCCAAAGGTATAAAGGCATGCTGGCGTGATCACTAAACTGATTGCCCACAGAGGGGACTTACAACCTACTTGGCTAGTAGTTCTGGGACTATTTGGGTACGCTGAACCCTAGTCCAACTCGGTATTATGCTACTCCTAATGAATTTTGTAATTAACTGATTATGACTCAGTTTCTGTAAATACTTGATAGCTCAAAACTAAGCATGCAAACTGAGAATGCAACAATTAATCTGGTAATTATGCATTTATAACTGAGGCATGTATATCTGAAGTAACTGAAATATCTAACCTAGCATGTGTAATTCAAGAAATAAAGAAATACATAGCTAGGGTTTTGAAATTTGTGCGATAAACTGAATAATAACATGATAATCTGATTTGGAACATATAACTAATAAATTCATGAAGTTCTGTTGAAGTTCTAGAAACCCTAGGTTTAATCATGATATGGGAATCAAGAATCTGACTGAAAACTAGGGACCCAATGGGTGGAAGGAACCCACTAGTGAAATCCCACATACCTGGTGATGCAATTCACTGAAAAATACTTAGATTTCGTGGCTGGAATTGCTGGAAACTTGCTGCATTCTTGACTAGGGTTCTTGACCTTTTTTCTCCTTTCTTGCTTCTAATTTTCTAACTTTTGATTAATGATTTGACTTAGGTAAGTTTTAGTTATGTTTCTAGGCTTAAACTGACTAAAATCTGATGATTTAGGGTCAAAACGACGTATCATAAGGTTTAAACGAAGTGGGAAAAGAACAAAAGAGCACTGGGTAAGTTGCTGTCGGACCAAATGACGGCTTGAACAGACGGTCCGTTGTTCCATCGATGGTCCGTCGTTTGGGTTCGTAGGTTGGGTCTGTTCGACAGGCCTTTACTAATCACTAAGAACTGAGTTTCTGACTGAATTGAGTTCTGAGAACATGCAAATACGCTGAAAATGCAAGTACAAACTGAGGGGACATGATTCTAAGATTGAATTTACGCATGAATGACTGGAAAACTAAAGAGTAACTATTACCTCAAGCTGGAGTGGAATAGGAAGGAAAGAGGTGAGGATACTTGGCTTTCATGGCTACTTCTGTTTCCCAAGTAGCTCCCTCTACGGACTGACTCCTCCACAAAACCTTGACTGAAGCGACTTCTTTATTTCTCAACCTTCTAACCTGACGGTCAAGAATCTCAACTGGTACATCCTCATAAGAAAGACTATCCTTCACTGCCACACTCTCTAATGGCACTATAGAGGCTGGGTCACCCACACACTTCTTCAAGAGTGAGATGTGGAAGACCGGATGCACTGCTGCTAAGTCTGCTTGTAACTCTAACTCATATGCCACCTTGCCAACCCTTTTCAAGATCTTGTAAGGGCCTACATATCTAGGACTGAGCTTCCGTTTCTTGCCAAATCTCATCACCCCTTTTATAGGTGAGACTTTCAGAAAAACCCAATCATCAACTTGGAACTCTAGTTCCCTTATCCTTACATCTGCATAAGATTTCTGACGACTTTCGGCTGTCTTAAGTCTCTCTCTAATGAGTTGCACTTTCTCCATAGCATAAAGGACTGAATCTGTCCCTATCAAGGCTGCTTCACCTACTTCAAACCAACCAACGGTAGATGTACATCTACGCCCATACAAAGCTTCATAAGGGACCATCTGAATGCTGGAATGGTAGCTATTGTTGTAGGCGAACTCAATAAGAGGAAGGTGATCATCCCAACTACCCTTGAAATCGATCACACAAGCTCTCAACATATCCTCTAGGGTCTAAATGGTACGCTCTGCCTGTCCATCCGTCTGCGGATGAAATGCTGTGCTAAGGTTAATTTGAGTACCAAGACCCTTCTGAAACGACTTCCAGAAATGAGAGGTAAATTGAGGAGCTCTATATGAGATGATATACAAAGAAACCCTATGCAACCTCACAATTTCATTAATTTAAAGCTTGGCATAGTCATCTACCGAATCTGTAGTCTTGACCGCCAAAAAGCGAGAAGACTTAGTCATCCTATCAACTATCACCCAAATGGAGTCATATTGTCTGCGAGTACGAGGTAACCCTGTGATGAAATCCATATTGATAACTTCCCACTTCCAAGTAGGAATGTCGATCTCTTAAGTCATACCCCCTGGTTTCTGATGTTCTACTTTGACTTGTTGGAAATTGGGGCACTTACTCACAAAATCTGTTATATCCCTCTTCATGCCATTTCACCAATAGACTTCCCGCAGATCGCGGTACATCTTAGTGGCACCTGGATGAATAGAATAACTGGAGTTATGGGCTTCTGAAAGAATATGTTGTCTCAACTCGCCCACATCAGGAACACACAATCTACCCTGGTAGCGAAGTATACCATCTCCCCCTTAGGAGAAAAACTCCACTCTCTGATTGTGGACTGCACCTTTTAGTTCAAGCAAGATTGGATCACTGTCTTGCTTTTCCTTAACCTCCACTACCAAAGAAGATTCTGCCCCATTTTGAACTGTTACATCATTGTCTGATATGCCCATAAGGCGAACTCCCAAGCGAGCAAGCCTGTGAACATCCTTCACTAGATCCTTTCTTTCTTCTTCAACATGGGCTACACTACCCATAGATAGTCTACTAAGAGCGTCTGCTACTATATTCGCCTTACCAGGATGATAATGTACACTCATATCATAATCCATAAGGAACTCAAGCCATCTCCTCTAGCGAAGGGATTCGAGTGGATTCACAGAAGATAGAAGCAGTAAAATAATGGACCAGACCTACCTCTGCTACAGATATCAGAAGTTTCTTAGGTCTAGCGGGTTATTACAGAAGGTTCGTGGAAGGATTTTTATCCATAGCCTCACCATTGACAAGGTTGACGCAGAAGATGGTCAAGTTTCAATGGTCAGATGATTGTGAGAAAAGTTTTGCAGAGTTGAAAACTAGATTGACTACAACTACTGTTTTGACTCTACCAGAGAGGTCAGACACGGAACCTAGGACCACAAGTGATCCCAAGCTAACCCTGCTGGCATGATCATGAGCATACTAAAGAATAATAAACTGTTGCGGAAGCTAAATCATACTTAAAATGAAAAGATGGGGAATACCCATATGTTAAATCTGAGATAATGAAAAATGATGAGTTTAATACAAAGAAATATTAACTCAACGCTAAGCTGAAACTAACTATGTCTGAAAATAGCCTCTAAACTGGACTAGAAATACTGGGACAAGCCCCAGCTAAATCTAGCAAAAACTGAAACTAAATGACTAAAGACTTAAATGAAACTCATGACTGTTGTCCTCGGAGAATGAGGACACGCCACTGAATCTGCTGAACTGGAGATCAGAAATTGATCTATGCGTGATCTGGATGCTGAGAACCTGAACCTACATCACAAGAAGATGTAGCGCACGTATGCGTCAGTACTTGAAAGGTACTGAGCATGTAGGATGGAATAAAGCTGAAATAAAACATAAATGAACAAGCACAAAAGCAAGTATAATAATCTGTACATGATATACTGAATTCTGAGCTAACTGGATGCAATGACCAATTTATAACATGTTGAAACTGAATACTGAATATACTGATAAATGGTCAATGCAGAGAGTCTGACTGAACTGTGGGAGCTACTAATAACCGATAATAAAATCACATGAGATAAATGTGGAGTCCGATGTATACGCCCCATCGAGAGGACCCAATATACCCTGCCAAAAGTATAAAGGCATATTGGCGTGATCACTAAACTGATTGCCCACAAAGGGGACTTACAACCTACTTGGCTAGTAGTTCTGGGACTATTTGGGTACGCTGAACCCTAGTCCAACTTGGTATTATGCTACTCCTAATGAATTTTGTAATTAACTGATTATGACTCAGTTTCTGTAAATACTTGATAGCTCAAAACTAAGCATGCAAACTGAGAATGCAACAATTAATCTGGTAATTATGCATTTATAACTGAGGCATGTATATCTGAAGTAACTGAAATATCTGACCTAGCATGTGTAATTCAAGAACTAAAGAAATACATAGCTAGGGTTCTGAAATTTATGTGATAAACTGAATAATAACATGATAATCTGATTTGGAACATATAACTAATAAATTCATGAAGTTCTGTTGAAGTTCTAGAAACCCTAGGTCTAATCATGATATGGGAATCAAGAATCTGACTGAAAACTAGGGACTCAATGGGTGAAAGGAACCCACTAGTGAAATCCCACATGCCTGGTGATGAAATTCATGGAAAAATACTTAGATTTCGTGGCTGGAACTGCTGGAAACTTGTTGCGTTCTTGACTAGGGTTCTTGACTTTTTTTCTCCTTTCTTGCTTCTAATTTTCTAACTTTTGATTAATGATTTGACTTAGGTAAGTTTTAGTTATGTTTCTAGGCTTAAACTGACTAAAATATGATGATTTAGGGTCAAAATGACGTATCTTAAGGTTTAAACGAAGTGAGAAAAGACCAAAAGATCACTGGGTAAGTTGCTGTCGGACCAAACGACGGCTTGGACAGACGGTCCGTCGTTTGGGTCCGTAGGTTGGGTCTGTTCGACGGGCCTTTACGAAAACACCATAACTTTTTACTCGGAGCTCTGATTTTAGCAAGGCTAATTCAATTATCTATTTGTTGATATGTCATGGGACACCTAATTCATTTTGTGCTAAGAGTTATGATCATTTGAAGTTGACCCTACTGCATTTCCCCCCTAATTGGCTGCTAGTTCCTACCTACGGTCGACGGTCACGGACTACGGACCGTAGTCTGACCTACGGATCGTAGGTCCGTCCGTCGACCAAGACTTAACCAATTTTCCTGGGCTGAGATTTTTGGGAGTTGCTGACCCCATCGACGGATGTGCAGTACGGACCGTGGGTCAGGCTACGGTCCGTCGATGCCACCATTGGTTGCACCTGCAGATTTTTCTGAAAACCTGGTTTTTGGTCTGTTTTGGCGACGGGGTGTTACAACTTGAATGCCTCACCCATTAATGAGAAAGGAAAAAAACTCAATTTGACTAATTCCTGGGAGTTGTTTTTGAACGAGAATGGTCCGCACATATCTACAAAATTTCGAAGGTGCTCGTGAGCTAATCCACTGAAAAGTCCCTTTAGTTGCAAGAGTTGTAACATGGTACTTGTTATGTGGAATACTGCATTTCCCTCTGCTGGAGGTAAACGGATGGCCCCAACACCTCCCATCAGATGCAGATCATTGATGTTGGGCTCTTGGACATCGTTGAGGTTGTCGATATCATCCTGATGGCCCACCTGGCTCCTGTTACTAACATTAACACTCATGCTTTCTGAAATGTTTACACAATTAACAAAACAAAACTAAAAATTAAATTATTAATCACTACACTAAAAAGAATTAAAAATTCTAAGTAAACCACATTTTCACATAACACCACTCCCCAGTAGCGGCGCCATTTTGATGCTTCACTATTTTGTAATTCGTGATCAACGACACTATCCTACAGTTTGAGTGTCTACGAATCAAAGCTAGTATAGTAACCCAACCAAGGATTGGGGTCGTGTCCAATGGAGTGATAGTGAAAATAGTAGTCAACTAGAAATTTGTTCTAGTTAGTAGTAGTTTAAGATATTTTCGAATAAACAAAGTAAATTCAATTTGTGACACCGAAGTGTCAAATATCGAAAAAGGGGTTTTGTCATAAGTAGTAAAAAACAATTAAAATAAAGGGAAAATCAAGTATGGGGGAAAGTTCTTGGGGTGTGACCGCAATATATGTTGACTAAATCAATGGGTACATGCTTTCGATAGGAAAATTTGCAAAACAACGGTAACTAAGCTAAGCTATAGGTTAAACTAAATTCCATCTCGGGAAACTTACCCCATATCAAATGGGTTCCTCTCGAACACCCACTCGGCTAATGAAGACCAGCCTACGCCTTATCCACACCCGCTCTTTCGATGGATAGCGCTTGAATATGGGACTAAGGCTCACCCTCTCGAGCTGAGGCTTGTGTCGCCCCATTCCTTAGGACATAAATCTAGCGGTCTTGGTTTCGCGACCTCTCTCGAGCAAGCCGAAAACACATGGGTGATTTTTATTTGCAACTACAAACCCATTAAATTAAACCAAAACCACTAGGTGAAATCACAATTAAAATGCATCTAATCCTATCAGCAAGCAAGACCCAACAATAATATCAACATATATTTGCTTAATCACACCCCAAGAATAGGGGGGTTTAGCCACACATCAACCAAAAATAAAATACACCTATAATGATAAAGAATTCAAATGGGCATAAGAAATTAAACCTTAATATGAGCAAAGGAAGAAGATTAGAGAAGACCCATTTTCGATTTGAGGAAGAAGAACTTCTTTCTTCAAGTCTCCCACAAAATCCTCTCCAACCTTGAGAGAAAATACAAAAACTAAATCTCTAAAAGTGAAAATTGATAATAATGTTCGGACTCCCTAAAAATAATAACTAAGGTTAGCATTTATAGTTTTCAGATTTAGTGTTGGCGAGTTCGTTGGGCGACTTTAGTCGTGAATCGCCGAGTGATTCGACGATTCACCCTTCTGCTAATTCATCCCCGCTTGTGCTTTGCCTTCATCGTCTCCATGTATTGTGACATTGGTCAGAATACTTTTGCTTCGCGGAACTATTCGGCAAAGCGTCGACTGCTCCTTTTCATCGCCTTTGGTATCCACTTCCTTCAGGGTTTCGCTTGCTGGAACAAAGGACGAAGTATCTCTATTCGGCGGATCTCCAAGCGTTCTGGGCGATGCTCAGGCTTCTACTTCAACTCTTTTTCATCCTTTTTGTTCCCGTTTTGTGCCTAAGTGTCCATGCTTACACTAAAACTCCAAATACCTGAAAGTTAAGAGTTTTCATCAGATATTGAGATGAAACGAGCAACTGAGGACACTATTTACATTAAAATAAAGCCATAAATGAATCTAATTTGAGGACTCATTAATACTGAATGAGTCTATTTGTATATTTTGGTATAATAATGGGTCCTACAATTAATTTTTATACAACACATATGTATACCAAATGAGTATTTGTGTATCTTGATATACAAATGGATGACAAAAAACATGAAATTTTTGCTGCAAATTACAAATAAAAGAAACTATGGCCATAACATTTAATTTGAATTAATAGTTTTCTATATCATACAATTTTTCCTTTTTTTAAGTCAATCCTAACGGTCGGAGTATAATATATAGAGAATATAATATGTGACTTCGGTAACAGAAAAAACAAAAGGGGGGGGGGGTCACAAGTATTTGATGAAATTTACCGAGTAAATATCTTAAAAGCTCACTCAAGTATGTGAAATTATTTGAAAAAGTCACTCAACTTTGTTTTGTATCAATAAAGTCACTGAACTTATGAATTTTCTTTGATAAAATCACTCAACTTAAGATATTTTTTCTAGGAAATCATTATAACAAAAAAGATAAAAGAAATAATTGCACAAACCACACTTAAAGTTTAGTTTTGTGATACTTATTTCCATTGTAGTTTATCATATTATGCTTAACTCTCTTATTTTATTTTCTTTAATAAATATTTTCTTAAACTAATTATTATCAACATAAAGATTTACAATTTAATTAAATTTTCATTTAGCATAAACTTATTTTATTTAATTGATTCTATAACATTTTTTAATTCAATTTTTTCAAAAAAATCATTATAACACTAAAAAAAGTTGCACTTTTCTCTGCTTGAGTTACCCAATTTGTGTGATTTCGTGCTATTGTATAGTGAATACTGAATAGCATGTCATGATCTGCCATTAAGGGAAGGATTGGAAAACTAATTATGCCCAAGATACCAAAACAACTGTACATATAAACCTAGTACATCTGCTATATATCATTAATCAAGTAAAGGTGAACATTGAACATGAACAAACACTTCCTTTTTCTGTTCTCTTCATGTACTATATTTGCAATTTAACTAGATGATTTTATTGTTCTTTTGCTCCCACGCGAGTGAGTATCAATGTACCAGTAAGGACAAGTTAAACAGAATTTTGAATTTATTTTCAAATTATCATAAGTAAATTTTATTTGTAATTGTATTTTATTGACACTTCAAATCTTAATTAAACATGTAGAAAATTGAATCAATTTCTCCAAAAAAAATTCATTATAACATCTACATGCATGCATAATGATTTTATTTTTGAGAAATAGAATACAAAGATGTTATACAATCAATTTGATTAAATAATATATAATTTAAGCGCAATTTAATTAAATCATAATTTTTATTATAATAATAATTAGGTTAAGAAAATATTTATTAAAACTATAAAATAAGAGAGTTAAGCATCATAATATAAATTACAATGGGGATAAGTATTACAAAGTTAAACATAAAGGGTGCTTTGTGCAATATTTTCTATTATTTGAGAAAAAATAGTAGTTTAAGTTATT
Source organism: Solanum lycopersicoides (assembly GCA_022817965.1). Classification (NCBI taxonomy): domain Eukaryota; kingdom Viridiplantae; phylum Streptophyta; class Magnoliopsida; order Solanales; family Solanaceae; genus Solanum; species Solanum lycopersicoides. Next base: position 8,935,044 of record JAJJBR010002323.1, read on the forward strand.
TTTATATAAGAAAATTCATAAGTTAATTGAATTTAGTGATACAAAATAAATTTAAACATTTTTATAAATAATTTCAGCTATTTAAGTGACATTTTGAGATATTTACTTTGAAATTTAGCCCCAAAATGACACAATTTATAGCATCTCTGATCAATTTAAAGTGGATCGAAGTAGGAGTATTGTGAAATTGACAGGTTTTTGGCTTGCGATTTCTCTGATAGTTGGGTCATCTTCTATAACAGAAAACAAATGGAAATGTCAAAAACTCTGAACGAGTTTAGAGTTGGGTCTGTACCCACTGTGTTCTACATTCCAGACTTCATTACTGAGTCAGAAGACCACCACTTATTGAAAACTGTAAAATTCATCTCTTTACTCAATCACTTTATCCTTTTCTCTTTTCATTTTCTTCACAATCTCTATTGTTTCATTTTATTTTTTTGTGTTCTAGATATACGATGCGCCAATTTCTAAATGGAAATCCTTGACAAACAGGAGATTGCAAAACTGGGGTATCTTGTTTTTTTTAATATGCCCTAGTTATTCCTCATTTGAAACAAAAAATATTCTATTCAGACTTAATTCTTTTGTTGGTTTGTGTTGGTATCCCATGGCAGGAGGCGTTGTGCATGAAAAAGGCCTTATAGCTCAAGACTGTACGTATAGATTGAACCCTTTTTCTTGTATCACTATTAACATTTGAATTCAATATGAACTGCTTCTGACTTCAAATTTTGGGGTTAACAGTTTTGCTTATCGAAGTTGAACAAACCTAAGAAATTGTGCAGGTTGCCACAACCACTTTCATTGACTTCCATATACTGACATTAAACAATTCTCAAGCAAATGTTTGCTTAATTTGTGAATGACATGCCAATTATTTGGAGTGTGATACTTCAGTAGATTTAACATTTCATAAGCTATGAAGCATTAAGGCCATATTAAACTACAAACTTCAATATTGAGATATGCCTATAGCATATAGGAGTACAATTCTGTACATTTCGTATCCTACAAAAAGTTGAAATTTGTAATTTCTAAAGGCATAAAAAATCATAACTTGAGTATTGAAATTTCTTAACACTTGACCAAAGAGAGCATTAAATTAGGGAGGAACATTCGTATTGTAAGAGGGAAGATGATGAAACGTGTGAGAGTAGATAAAGCAAAGAGAGCATTGTGGTACTCCAAAGAGGGATATGGGCGTACTATTTTGAAATTTGACCTTGGATTTCTTATATAGTTTTTACGTTCAAAGCTGTATGTTTTCTAGACCAAACCTCGTGACCTTATAGTTTGTAGGTCTTTTGTATCCAACAAGAAATTTCTTTTATATTTTTCAAATTTTCTGCTATTGAGCAGGCATTTGCATAAGAGCAATAGGCTATATAGAGTATTACTTTTTTTATCAATCTTGTTTCAATATGGCCATCAATACAACGACAAGATTATGAAAGGAAAACATAGAAGTCTAGGAGATTAAGAGAAGATGGAACTTTGTAGTAGCGTGCAGTTCATTACAACAATAGAATCCAAAAGAACCTCCAAACGATTGATAAATCATGCCCAAAATGAGCCCCAATGTTTTATAGTTTTACCTTTAAAAAGCCATAACATTGACCAGAAAGTCCCTTAGTGAATATTTTCCCATGGATTGCCCATGACACATTGTGCATAGGTCCAATGCGTTGTGTCTAAGCCTAGTGGGGTGAGTTGGTGTAACTTCTATGCATGAATTTGGTGCAGTGGTTGTCAGTTTGATAGAGTTGGTCATAAATGTTAAGATAGAAGTACATTAACAGATATTTATGTTAATTTTTTGATGATGTAAGAAGTGTATTAATAACAACGCATCCCGAGGATGCAAGATTTACAAAAGCAGGGATAGTCAGCTCTAGAAAGGGCAAAATAAAACCTATCACAATACAAGAGAGTTAACAAAATCCTGTCATAAAAAGAAAAGAGAGTTAACAAAATCCAAGAATTGTGTAGGGTTATACAAAGGTGTAAGGTTAATCCAACTTTGACAGAGTATATACCATCCATACCCCATTTGAGCATGTCATTTTCAGGGGGTTAACAACATTAGAATGTAATCTTCCATAAGTGCTGCAAGTTCTTCAAACTCCCAATCATTCTGGTTCCTTCTCAGTCTAGGGCACCAAGTATGCCCCTCTCAATTTTGCGAAACAGTGGAAAGGTTCCTTCTTAGTCTAGGGCACCAAGTATACCCCTCCCAATTTAATGAAACAGTGGAATCGGGATTGGACGCAATAGAGAATAGGTTGAGCTCCTTCAATAGATTCTGACCAAGCCAAGGGTCTTTCCAGAAGAGGAAATGGTTCCCTTGCCTATATGTACAGTTGTTCGAAGTGAAGTCAGTCCACAATTTCCTGATTTCATTCCACAATCCACAACCATGAGGTAATCTACTAGTGTTGGTAACCCAATGGCTATCATGTCCATATTTAGCTTGGACCACTTCTTTCCAAAGTCCCATGCCCTCTTGATTATACCTCCAATGCCATTTCAAGAGCATGCTTTTGGTATGGAATGCCAGGTCCTTCACTCCTAATCCACCAAGTTATTTTTGGATAGTTACCTTTACCCATTTCACCAAGTGAAGCTTGTGGGACTCGTTATTGCCATCCCACAAGAATAAGCACCTAATGCTATCAAGCTTCTGCAATATTTCATCTGGTGCAGGGAATAAGGACATGAAATAAGTCGGAAAGCTGTCTAACACTCTGTTAATCCAAGTAATTCTGCCTCCAAGAGAGAGAAATTGTTGTTGCATGGTGCTTTTCTCAAACTTTTCAACCACCCCATTCCATACCTCAACAGATCTGTAGCTTGCCCCCAATGGGGTAGGTAGTTGGGAAAGTCCCTGTATTGCAACACATTATCTCTTCATTTCTCCCAACCCATTAACCATATTCACAGATGATAACACTCTTAGGAGTAGTTACGGAATATCCATGAATAGGATCAGCTCGAACGACGTTAAGCAAGAGGGTACCTGCACCCGAAACCGACACAGGTGGGTAATTAAACATGATGATATGGAGACCAGAGAGATCCTAAAAGAGCATTAAGGTGATATTGAGATATTGAACCTGTTACCTCTCCACAAAATATAAGAGTGTCATCAGCAAACAGTAAATGTGATACAGAGGTTAATTGACCAGTTCTGCTGCTCACATCAAAACCCTGCAACCAATTAAGTTCTTCAGCGTTGTAAAGCATCCTGCTAAGTCCCTCCATTGCTAAGATGAGAAGGAAGGGGGACAAAGGGCCCCTTGCCTTATTCCTCTCTTGGGAGAAAACAATCCAACTGGGCTCCTAGTAACCAGAACAGAGTATTTAACAGTAGTCAGTAGAAAAGGAGAACCTGATCCATCTGATCCACCTATCTCCAAAACCCTTTTGCCTAAAAATAAAGATCAAGTACTGCCAGTTGAGTTTGTCCAAAGCCTTTTCTTTGTCCAGTTTGAAAAGGTGTCCAGGGACACCATTTTTTAGTCTCCGATCGAATGCCAGAATATAGGATACAAGCTAGAGGAAGGGGTTGAATCTTCGACCTTGTGGTTAACAACCACACGCTCTAACCAACTGAGCTACTCTTTTTGGCTCATGAGTTTGCTACTTGATATTTTGGTGAAAAGGCAACTCATTTTCTTGGAGTTCTATTTCTTGTTCCATTTGAACAGACCAAAAGGGGACCCTGAGGTATCTGTTTCATTATTGAATTTAGTGGCTTTCTTACCCCTTTGTAGTAGATGTTACTCTATATGATGATCAGGTTATAAGTCAGTTGTATTCGTCTAATCATTTATGGTATTTGTAATAGCTAACTATTCATCTTTGCGATGGGGATGTCTTTACATTCCATATGGCTCTCAATTGAATATCCTAGTAATGTAAACAATTTTTGTTAAATATTTAATATTATATAGAATAAAGACCTTTTAAACCTTGTCTGTCTGCTCCTACTCATCTGTGAATATTTCTTTACATCAAAAATGAAAAAGTAAGATGCAATTCAACTTTATCTTCTAGGTGGAACTGAATCTATTTTCATAACATCCATTTCTTTCCTTCCAAGTGGTTCACCATATGCAAGCAAGTTCTATTTCCATCTCTTCTTCTGTTTGGTACCTCAGCCCAAGCTGCTCCAACTTACCAATAATACCCTAGTCAGCCTTGGCATTGACCCTCTAATGCCTTTCATGTTAAGAAAATTCGCCAAAGCTGGTAAGTGATTACACAGTGAATAAACAGTTGGCTGTTGCTTTCCGACTCCTGTCTACAAAGATAGCATTTTGAACATAGTTGATATTCCCTGCTCTTTAAGTTTTCTTGAGTCAGGCAGGATCCTTAAGCTACCAACAAAAGAAAACAAGCTACTCTGTCTTTCCATTTTATGTGATGGTGTATGACTTGACACAGTTTAATCATGAAAGGAAAACTTTTGAAACATATGGTCTAAATTAAGCCATAGAAATTTGTATGTCTATAAATCATCTCATTAAGGGTAAAAATGTGAAGTTCGACGTTAAATTGTTACTAAATATAGAAAGGTGTCATACTTTTTAGTACGGACTAAAAGTAAAAGAGTGTCACATAATCGAGACAGGAGTGTACCTTGTATGGAATTTTTAAATTTCCATATATCTTTCCAGGTACACAATGTAGGTTATTGACTAGTATGGAATAGATCATCATAAGATGATTGACTGTGTATACTTCTTTCCTGTGCTTCGGCCTACCAGCTTGTTCTCTTTTTCCTCAAAGCCTTTGAAATTCTCTAGGACAGAGATAAACTCTTCAACTCTTTTATTTCCCAATTATGTAGCAGTCTTCTACAATTCAAGTGCCAACCCCAAAATCTTGACTTAGTGTTGCGTCTTGTTGCTGACTTAAACTTAAGATATCTGGAAGCAGGATCTTTAAAGTTTAAAGACCGCTATACCGAGCTAGTTATCTTTTCAAACAGATGTTCTTCTTCCATTTGCCACTTTGATACTGGTATTTATTTTCAAATAGGATCATAAACCTTTTATTATTCTCCATACACTTGTGTGGACCTATAGAAGTTTGTAGAAGCATCAAATCTGGTGGTCTGAAACATAGGAAAGCCTTGATCTCCTTTGTAAAGCTCTCTCTCGAACTTGTGACCCAGACTACATTGACTGGGTTAACTATTTGTTGAGCCACTGCTATTGGCTGTGGAGCTAACACAAATGCTGGCAATGGGGTCTGTAAGCCTGGTGCAAACTGTTGCGCTGGTGTATGAGTAGCTGGAATCTGTCCACCTACTGTATCCTGTTTATGTTAAGTAGCTGGAGGCACTATGCCATCTAGATGCGGAAGAATAATCTCTAACTCTGATACTGTCCCCTCACTGATAACTCTAGTGCACTGCAACTGAGACTCCCCAGTTTATGTCCTGGAAATCTCCCTTTGCTGGAAGCTCGAATGGTGCCTGTCTAGTGTTTGGGGGTCCACCTCTATCCCTGACTGCTGACTGTGTTGGAGCCGTCCTCATGACCAGGCTCTGCCCCTACTGTACCATGTGTTGCTGGTGCACCGCACCTCCTTGCCTGGCAGATGCGAATGAACGTTTCCTAACCATCGATACAAGAAAGAAGAGAAGGATTATTTCCTTAATCAATGCTATAGCACGATAACAATCAGAAAGAAGGAAAACTTTTCCTAAAATGCTCGTGTAGCCTCCTGTTTATTGATATGGAGCTCTAAGGATCCATGTATAACTTTCTCAAAAAAATAGGGAAAAGACATAAAGTCTCCCTGAACTTATCCCGAAAAATCATGTGAGAAATATTGGAGAAAATATTATTGAATTGTGTATCTAAATTGTTACATTGAGACCCTATTTATAGACACTACATTGGAATCCTTTTTCAAATAGAATTCCTATTCCTACTAACTAGAATTCCTATTCCTACTAGAATTCCTATTCCTATTCTTATTTCTACTCCTATTCTAAGTAAGAAATACTTATTCCTATTCTAACACTCCCCCTCAAGCTGGTGCATACAAATCATATGCACCTAGCTTGTTACAGATGTAATTAATACGAGGACATGTGAGAGACTTGGTGAACATATCTGCAAGCTGATCATTTGACTTCACAAATTTTGTAACAATATCTCCGGAGAGTATCTTTTCTCTGACAAAGTGACAGTCAATCTCAATGTGCTTAGTCCTTTAATGAAACACTGGATTTGATGCGATATGAAGAGCCGCTTGATTATCACACACAAGTTCCATCTGATCAATTTTGCCAAATTTTAGTTCTCCCAGTAACTGTTTGAGCCAAACTAACTCACAAGTTGCTGTCGCCATTGCTCGATATTCTGATTCTGCACTAGATCGAGCAACCACATTTTGTTTCTTACTCTTCCACGACACCAAATTACCTCCAACTAAAACACAATATCCGGATGTCGAACGTCTGTCAGAGGGTGATCCTGCCCAATCAGCGTCTGTATATCCAATGATATGCTCATGACCTTGATCCTCAAAGAGTAGTCCTTTACCGGGGGCTGACTTTATATATCGAAGAATACGAACAACTGCTTCCCAATGACTATCACAAGGGGAAGTCATAAACTGACTTACAACACTCACGGGAAAAGAAATGTCTGGTCTAGTCACTGTGAGATAATTCAACTTTCCAACAAGTCGTCTATACCTTTCAGGATTACTAAGTGGCTCCCCCTGTCCTGGAAGAAGTTTCACATTCGGATCCATCGGAGTGTCAATAGGTCTACATCCCATCATTCCTGTCTCCTCAAGAATGTCTAAGGCATACTTGCGTTGAGAGATAACAATGCCTGATCTAGACTGAGCAACCTCAATACCTAGAAAATACTTCAATCTGCCAAGGTCTTTAGTCTGAAAGTGCTTAAAAAGATGTTGCTTTAAATCGGTGATACCATCTTGATCATTACCGGTGATAACAATATCATCAACGTAAACAACCAAATAGATACATCGACCTGGTGCAGAATGTCGATAAAACACAGAGTGATCAGCTCCACTACGAGTCATGCCAAACTCCTGAATTACTGTGCTGAACTTCCCAAACCAAGCTCGAGGAGACTGTTTCAGACCATAGAGTGACCTACGCAATCGACATACAAGGTTACTACACTCCCCCTGAGCAACAAAACCAGGTGGTTGCTCCATATAGACTTCTTCCTCAAGATCACCATGCAGAAAAGCATTCTTTATGTCCAACTGATAAAGAGGCCAACGACGAACGGCAGCCATAGATAGAAAAAGACGAACAGATGTTATTTTAGCCACAGGAGCGAAAGTGTCACTATAATCTAGCCCAAATATCTGAGTATACCCTTTGGCGACAAGGCGAGCGCCTTAAGTCTATCAACCTGACCGTCTGGACCAATTTTGACTGCATAAACCCAACGACAACCAACAGTAGATTTACCTGCAGGAAGGGAGACAAGCTCCCAAGTACCACTCTTATGTAAAGCAGACATCTCATCAACCATAGCCTGCCTCCATCCAGAATGAGAAAGTGCTTCACCTGTAGTCTTAGGAATGGAAACAGAGGACAAAGACGACACAAAGGCATAATGGGGTGATGATAGACGATGATAACTTAAGAAGGTATAATGCGGGTTAGTATTTCGAGTAGATCGTATACCTTTTTGAAGTGCAGGCGGTGGACTAGGTAGAGGCAAGTCCGCAGTAGGAGCAGGGTCTGGCGCATGACATGAATCATCTGGGACTAGGGTGGGACGGCGATGATAAGTTAGTAGTGGTGGCACTGCAACTGGAGATGTAGACGTAACTGTAGATTCCTCAAATGTTGGCACAGGTAAAACTTGAGGTATGGGTAAGACCATAGATACATCAGTATGATCAGAAGATGTATAGTAAGGTTGAGACTCAAAAAATGTAACATCAGCGGACATAAGGTATCGATGAAGATCATGTGAATAACAACGATACCCTTTTTGAACTCTAGAGTAACCAAGAAAGACACATTTGAGGGCACGAGGAGCTAATTTATCTTTCCCTGGGGCTAAATTATGAACAAAGCATGTACTCCCAAAGACACGAGGGGGAATAGGATAGAGATGTGACTGAGAAAACAGTATGGAATGTGGAACCTGATTCTGAATAGACGAAGAGGGCATTCTGTTAATTAAATAACAAGCTGAAAGGACTGCATCGCCCCAAAAATGCAGCGGAACATGGGATTCAATGAGGAGAGTGCGAGCAGTTTCTATGAGATGCCTATTCTTTCTTTCTGCGACACCATTTTGTTGAGGAGTGTATGGACAAGATGTTTGGTGCATGATTCCGTGATGGGACATAAATTGCTGAAATTGGGATGATAAGTATTCTAAGGCATTATCACTACGAAAAGTACGAATAGAAACACCAAACTGATTTTGTATTTCAGCAAAGAAACTTTTGAAAATAGAAAATAACTCAGAACGATCTTTCATTAAAAAAACCCAAGTACATCTTGAATAATCATCAATGAAACTAACAAAATAACGAAATCCTAAAGTGGAACTGACTCTACTAGGACCCCAAATATCAGAATGAACTAATGAAAAAATAGACTCTGAACGACCCTCAGTACTACGAGAAAACGTAGCACGAGTGTGTTTCCCAAGTTGACACGACTCACAATCTAATGTAGATAAACTAGACAAACTAGGCACCATCTTTTGCAGTTTGGATAGACTCGGATGTCCCAAACGTTTGTGAATTAGATTTGGGGAATCTGTAACGGAGCATGCTGTCAAGGATTTTGAAGAGGTAAGATAGTAAAGGCCTTGTGATTCATGTCCTGTTCCAATCATCTGTCCCGTACTGCGGTCCTGTATGAGAAAAAAATCATCGAAAAAAGTTATGCTACAATGTAGGGATTTCGTCAAACGACTAACAGATGCTAGATTAAAAGGAGAACCAGGAACATAAAGAACAGAGTTTAGGGTGACAGAAGATAGGGGTTTGGCTTTTCCAACCCCTTTTGGTTTTGTCTGGATCCCATTGGCTAAAGTAATAGATGGAAGAGATTGCGAATAAACAATATCGGATAAAAGTGATTTATTACCAGAAATATGATCAGAAGCCCCAGAGTCCACGACCCATGTTCCAACAGTACTAGATTGCGACACACAAGCAAAAGAATTACCCGCAACAAACACATCAGGTTGTGCAACCGAAACTACTTGTGGAGACGTTTGCTTATTTGCACGATACTGAAGGAACTCATCATATTCTATCTGAGCAATATGAGCATTATTGGATGGTTGATTAGGTTGAGCACCATATGCTATTGGTGGAGATGACTGTTTACTTGCGCGATTTCGAAGGAACTCATTATATTCCTTTAGAACAAGAGGATCATAACTGGGTGGTGGACCATGCAAAATATGACATATGTCACGAGTGTGTCCAGACTTATGACAATGACTACACTTAGATCGAGGTTTCCCAAAACGTCCTCCCCCTCGCCGATTCTCCGTAGACTGATATGTACGCTTTTCAAAGGTTTGAGATGCGAGAATAGAGGAGTCAACAGTGGGTGATGAAACGACTTTGTGACTAGGAGGTGCCGCAAGACGAAGGAGACGAGAGAATAATTCATCGATTGTAGGAACTGTAGGGCTAGCTAAAATCTGATCACGCACAGAATCATTATCAGGAGGAAGTCCAGCAAGAGTAAGAACTAGAAACAATGTTTGTCTGTGTTCTTGTTGTTTTTCGACATCCGTAGTTACTGGCATCAACGTGTCGAATTCCTCCATGACTGCCTGTACCTGTCCCAAGTAAGTAGACATATCGGATTCTTGTTTCTTTAAGTTGGTCAATCGAGATATCACATCATAGAATCTAGAGATGTCATTAGTGTATAAAGCACGTGCCTTTTCCCAAACGCATAACACGTTTGGAATGGGCGAAACAAGGGCATCAATTTGGAATCAATCGAACGCCATAGGAGACTACATAATTGAGCATCTACTTTCTCCCAATGTGCTTTGACTTTTGCATCTTCCTCACTAGTCTTTGCCTTTACATCTACCACATAAGTCTTGTTTGTTAAATGATCGTGCACACCTTGACCCTTGCACCACAACTCAACTGACGAAGCCCAAGATAAATAGTTTGAACTTCCTAATAGGAGTTCTGAAGTGATTATAGGGCTAGAACCTCCAATCCCTATATTTTTAGAACCAAAAACATCACATCCAAAAGACATTATGCTAAATTTATCTCGGGAACAACAAAAAAAAAAAAAAAAATCTTGATTATTGAGATCTGGCCGTCCGAAAATTCAAATCTCGAAAAAAAAAAAAAAAATTCGGCCAGTTTTTTTTTTTTTTTTTTTTTTTCCGACAATTTTTTTTTTTTTTTCTCACAATTGCTCTGATACCATGTGAGAAATATTGGAGAAAATATTATTGAATTGTGTATCTAAATTGTTACATTGAGACCCTATTTATAGACACTACATTGGAATCCTTTTTCAAATAGAATTCCTATTCCTACTAACTAGAATTCCTATTCCTACTAGAATTCCTATTCCTATTCTTATTTCTACTCCTATTCTAAGTAAGAAATACTTATTCCTATTCTAACAAGTTACACGCTCAAACTAAACTATCATAGTGACCTCTTACACACCTACAATATTCAAAAGTGAATTTTCTAACCCCCTAAAACTGACGTGGCAAATAAATAAAACAAAAATGAAAAATAGGCGTTTCAGTTTGAAATTAAAGCAAAAAAAAGTTAGAATCCTCTTTTCCACCCCTACCCCCACACCTCTTCTTCACACCCCACCCATTGTCATCTTCTTCTTCATTCTTTATTTTAATCACACTTCTTTATTTATTTTTTTAATCACAATCTTAAAGCACAATTATTGTTTTTTTGATTCACGATTAGGTTAATTCTCATAGATTTGTCAGTGAATAATTGTATTTTATCTAGAAAAGTTTCGGTTGGTTGTTTCTATCTTTTTCATTTTTTTTGGCTTTGTTAATGAAATTTAGGTTGTTAATCAATTTTGGGTTTGGTGGTGATAGCAACTTTATGGGTTTGGTGATGTTTTTGTAGGCGAGCGGAGTGAGGCAATGATATTGTTTAAGCGAAAGAAAGGTTGAGCGAAAAGCTTTCGTTGTACCGGATCTCGGGATATTAATATCCAGTGGGTGGTGGGTGACAAAAAATTAAAAAGGTAATTGAAGATGGTGAAGAAGAAAATCGATATTAATATTGGTGGTGGTGATATTTTGTGTTGGGTGACAAAGAAAAAGAAGAATTCAAGGTGATATAGTGGTGGTGAAGAACAAAATCAATAGCGAAGGCGCTGATATGATTTTTCCGGTGAAATGAGAATTGAAATGGGTGAGATTTAATGATGAAGAAGATATAGTTATTAGAGCAAATTGAAATAATTAATTAGGGATTAATTAGAGTAAAATATAGTTAACAAAAGAAAAACTAATTAATAAAGAAAAGAAAACAAAAAATTATAATTTATGACATGGCGCTTATGTATTGCTAATATGGCAGCGAGTGTAATACATCACATAATGTGAGAGTGGTGTTACACGTCTCATGGTGGTAATAAATTCACTTTTGAGTAGTAAGGATGTGTAATAGGTTACTGTGATAGTTAAAGCGTATAACTGACTTTACTGACTTTACTGACCTTTCGGGACAAGATCGGGGGATCTATGCATCCATAAATAAGACTACTAGATACTGCTCCATGACTCCCAAAGAATTTAAGATGCTAGGCTTTGATGCGAAGTTCGTCACAACTCAAATTGAGGACTTAGACGTGACAGGGCACACTACAAGTCACTACCCTTGCCTGGTGAACCCTCTACCAATATATGCTCCTAATAGTGAAATAAACATGATTGAAGAGATATAACAACAGTCTAGCATAACGTAAATGCAGAAATAAGTACAATATCTGATATAGTGAAGAAACCCATATACCCAAAGAAAAGAGACTAAGTCATGGAGTTACTAGTATTTGAGTACAAAGTATTAGACGTAGATCAAAAGTAAAGTCAACATTCAAGCTACTGGCAGAAAGACTTAAGAGAGCTATCGGTAATTTTATTTCTCATAATCAGAATGCTTTTATCAAATGAGTCAAATTACTGACGCTGCAATGGTAACTTATGAAAGCCTTGACAATTTGATGAGAAGGAAGAAAAGTGGGTGGCCTGTAAGATGGATTTAGAAAAAGTACAAGACCATGTCAATTGGCATTGCCTATTGAATCTTCGAGGCTGATGAACATTGGTGAGAAATGGATAGAATGGATCAGATTTCGCATATCAACTGTGAGATTTGTCATCTTAATTAATTTGACCCTTAAGTTTTTTTCAACTCTTATTGAGGCCTGAGATTGGGGATACCTTGTCTCCTTATCTATTTGTTCTAGTAATGGAAATTCTCAGTACAATGTTAAGGAAAACAGAAAACTTTTTGTTAAGGGGTCTAAAGATAGGCAGAAAAGATCAGGAAAGTATGATGCTTAATCATATCTTTTATGTAGATGATTCTCTTTTATTCTGTGAGGCTGATAGAGATCAAATTTTGTATTTGAGAGGTGTCCTTTTGTGCTTTGAGGCATTTACTGGCCTAAGAGTATCATTTTTAGTAGTAATGGTGATGACTGTGTTGAAGAGGTTAGAAACATTCTGGGCTGTGAAGTATATAAATTTCCCACTATTTATTTGGGGATTCAATTAGGGGTGAAGAGGAAGGACAAATCATCCGGCAAGTGGTTTGGGATTGGGACTTCCATGTTGGAGGTCTGAAGTTAGAAACCCCTTTCCAGCGAAAGGCAGCAAGGGGTTTGCCTTCTGGGTCGAGCTCGTCGCACCGGGCAAGCCTAGTGCGGATTACCTCTCCTGTGTGGTTTGCGAGCTATTGAATAGGAGCGGAGCGGCTGCGGATTTCCCTTGCATAAAAAATGTGTGAAATGAAGTTTGACTCCTTGGAAAAACATTGCTTATCTCTTGCGGGAGGCTTATCTTAATCAACAGTATCTTGGATAGGATCCCAACATATACAATGTCCCTATTTAAAATGCATGTAGCAGTTGAAAAGAAATTGGATTCCATTAGAAGACAGTTTCTATAGGATGGAAAGACAAACCAAAGGAGAACTCATTAGTAAGGCAGGTGGTTACTGGAGATAAGACATCATGGGGGTTTGGAAGTGAGGGAATCTGAAGATGCAGATGCAGAATAGAAGCCTACTTAATAAATGGCTATGAAGATAATAGTATTTCGGGAGAGGGGAGGGGGGGGGGTAAGGGAGGAAATTTGACCAAAAATGTGAATGAAATAATTTGGGAGAATCTGGAGGAAAATAAGTGAAGAATGGAATGAGTTCTTAGTTCTTACAACATACAAGGCTGGAGGTTGGCAATGATGCTAGAATTAAATTCTGGATAGATACTTGGAGTGGAGATGAAAATTTTAAGAGCACATTCCCCGATTTGCTTTAAATAGAGAGGGTGACATAATAAACACGCGATTTTTGGAACCAAAGTGCGTGAAATGCAAACGCTCCCACGTGTATTAGTGAGCCAATCAGTGGCTGCCAACTAATTAAAAAATTTACACGTATTTTTCTTAAAAAAAAAATTACACGTCATTTTGAAACTAAAAAAATTATAAAAGAGATTCATTAAGAGTAGAATTGTCATTTTAGCATTTTTTTATCGTTTTGGGCCTCAAAAATTACCTTTCACTCGCGCAGAATGCGTGTATTTCACGCATTTTGCCAGGTAGGAATCGCGTGTTTATTTGTTGAAAGATAGTATAGTTAAAGTGCCTATTTGTGCACTATGAAAGTTTGAGGTCAAAGTTAAAATTTGAAGCCAAGTTTAGGGTCCAATATATGTATTATGCCTAATATATTTCTATCCGAACTCAGCTGACATATTATTTAAAGGAGAAAGTTGAGTGATTGGGAATTGGAGTGTTTCTGTCAACTGATACAACAATCGAACTGATAATTGATTGATTCAAAGCAGATATTTTAGTTTGGGTCAGGGATATATTAATTTCAGTCAATAGTTATAAACTGTTTTTACAGATGATTCGTCAGGGGGTTCCTAATTGACCCTGGAAGATGATCTGGTGAACCAATGCTCCTATGAAAGTAGCCTGCTTTGGCTGGATAGCAGCCAAGGATGCTTGTTAAACCCAGAATAACCTGCAAATTAAGGAGAGCCTACCACATGTGCATCAGATGTTTTTTTTAAACAGGGAGCAGGAAACAGTTGAACATCTATTCCTACATTATAGTTTCTCAAGACGATGCTAGGCACTTTTATTCTGAATATTATTGGGTGTCTCTGGTAATACCATAGAAGATCAACAGTCTGTTGGATGTTCAGCAAGCTCATAAAAGAAGTTTGAACAGATATGTAGGACTATTCCATTTGCATATTATGGATGTTTGGCTGGAAGGGAAGACATGCTTTGAGGAGAAGAGACTGTAGATTGCTAGAGTAAAAAACAAATGTATCAAAAACTTGTTTTTTTGGTGGTAAAGAAGTACTCTAGATAAAGTTATCATTCTCAAAAAAAAAAGAAAAAAAAGTACTCTAGATAGTATGGACCAGTATTTGGATTGTTACGGGGAAAATGTAGTATGAGTGTGGGAGATGTTGTAGCTTTGTCTTGTACTTGGTCTTGTACCATCTTGGTACCTTTTACATAAAACTTCTACCTATCCCCCAAAAAGTCAATATTAAGGGTGTGTTTGGTACATTTTCCATTTCTCATGTCTGGTTGACTTAAAATGTTCTGGAAAATGTTTTCCACATCAACTTATGTTTCTCAAATTTAAGGAAAATGACTCTCCTTAAAAAATTAAGCAAAACATTTTCCAAAGCTCTCCTCCAACCTCAAATTACAATTTTTTTCTTACCCTACCCCGAACCCTGACCCTCCCCATTCAAAAAACGTAATTAAAAAAATGTTTTTTCTAAAAAATCATTTATTTTATCCCTATCCACCGACCCCTACCCCCAAATCAACCCGTCCCCCAACCAAAAATTCAAGTTTGGGTGTCGGGGTCAGGTCCTGGGTGGGATATTCGATCTCAATTCAAATGTCGAGTCTTGTGTCGAAAGTCGGGGTCAAGTCCTTGGTCAGATCTCAGGGTCGAGTTTCAGATCTGTCGTCGGGGTTGTGTTCTACTTCGCATGTTGGGGTCATGTCCTAGATCAATTATCGAGGTTGGTTTCCGGGCCATGTCCTAGATCTTAAAATTGTTTTACATTCACAAACAAAACACTAAAAAATATTTATCGGAAAATATTTTTTAATCACCAACCAAATATGAGAAAATAAATCATAAATTCTCTTGTTTTCAAGGAAAATATTTTCCTTCATACCAACCACATCCTAAGGGTCTGTTTGGAAGGACTCCCTGGTAATTAGATTTGGTGTAATTGGGTGTAATTACATTGTCTTTCCTGTTTGGTTGGACATGTAATTACTTGGTCAACAGGTAATTGGTGTAATTGGGTGGGGTAACTACACTCTATACAATTCACAGGCAGCTGGTAATTACATGATGTAATTATCAGCTGATTACTTTTTAATTTTTTAATTTGCGTACTTCTATTATTTTAAGTTTTTTTTATTATTATTTTAAGAATTTAAAAAGTTTATTTTTTATTTTAGATTATTATATTTCATTTTCTTCTTGTTCTCAACTTTAGTTTACATGATTCTATGCAATTTTTTCGTATTATCTATTTCTTTACGTCATGCTTATTTTCCATTAGCATGATTTTATTAGTATTATAATTTTTAAATTAAAATAGATTCCATTGTTAAGTAAAGTTATAGACTTACGTTTTCTTTATTAAGAAAAAAATAAAAATAAATCATATTTATGCGTGCTATGTTGAAATTTGTTATAATCGTATTATGTTAAATCTTTTGTTTTGAATTTATAACTTATGTTATATTTTCAGTTTCATTTATTTTAGTAATATTGAATTCACATTGCACATCATTTTTTAATTAGACTTGATAGATTATATTTTTGTCAAACATTTAATAATTTATGACATTGTATTTATATATTAATCTTTTTATCAAACATACATTTCACGATGTTAATAGAAACTTCATACTTTTAGTTTTTATGATCAATTCAATTAAAATGTATTAATTTGAAAAAATATAAATCAATTATTTTTTCATAATATTAGTTAAAAAATATGTTCATTAATTAGTATATTTTCAAAAATAAATATATAACTTAAATATTTAATTTAGTGTCATTTATAAAGTTTCTTATTTGTCTAGTATAAATTTTTAAATAATTAATTTTTATTTTTAAAATTTAATATAATTTTATGATTGCAATTGTGCATCCAAATAGAACATGTGTAATTACAGTGTGACATCCAACACTGACATGTGTAATTACACTTACACTGTGGACAATCAAACATGTCAGTGTAATTACTAGGCTGGTAATTACTACCCTAGTAATTACACCAATTCCAATTACCCGGTGGTTTCCGAACATACCCTAAATGATAAACTGAAAAGTATCAAAAATGCCCTTTAATTATTTGAAATTAAATAAAAAGGCCTTCAATTCATAGTTTGGTCTAAAATTCCCATGCTATCAATGGTTTGGTAAAAAAAAATGCCCCTACTGCTAATAGTTTGGTTCATTTTTATTTTAAATTCTTTTCTATGTTGCGCGAACTCTTAATTTTTGCCGGCAAACCCGTCTCGATGTGACACTGGTGTGGCGCGGGTGCGGGGTGCTTGTCGGATTCGGTCAATCCGATCCGGTCACTTTGATCGGAGCTGATAAAAGATTTGGGGAAAAAGAAACTAGTTTTCGGCGACGTCTTCCGAAGGTAGGCGGAGTACTTTTTAAGATGAAGCTTGAAAAGTTAAAGAGGGTGAAGATTGAAAAAGTACATGAAACTTAAAAAAGTACAGAGAAGAAAGAGGAGTTTTTTCTTGAAAAAGTACAGAGCTTTTTCATCTTTCTTGAAAAAGTAGTATCTTCAGTTTTTCTTGAAAAAGAAAACTAGAGACGAAGGGTTTCTCTAGATAAGTGTGTCCTTTTAATTATAAAATAAATTATACTTTTCATGTTTATTATATTCTCTCTCTTTCACAATCAGAGGCGGATCTAGGATCTGAAGGACGGGGGTGCCACAACATTCAAGTAAGATAAAAGGACTCATTACTTTAATTTTGGGTTACAATTCAGGTTATAATTTTATTTTATTTTATAAACAAATAGATCAAATGTGCCTATAGTAATATTTTCTTTTAGATATTATGAGATCAGAGATAACTAAACAATTCAATTTTTATTTTCTTTTTGGAATTAAATGTCTTATTCGCTGAAACTTTGAGAAAAAAAAAAGGTCACGTTAAAATTTGAGCTTGTATAAACCATCTAATAATATTAACACAATATATTCATCTTCCATTGACTTTATGTGTTATTGAAGATATATAGTTCGGAACTAATAAAAGTTGTAGTTTCAGCCTATTCATCTTACTTAGCAAAAACGTCGGTGAAGATCGAAAGAACCTTTATAATAATATTTATTTGACACTTATAATTCAGTACTCACTAATTGATAAAACAAAATAAACACGTTACACTCAAATCAATAGATTAATAATTAGTGCGAGAGAAAGTAAAAAAATAATAATAATTAATTATGAAAAGGGGTCAATTTGAATTAATAAAGAATAGTAAATAAATAAGAATGAATGGAGAAAAGAAAAGAAAAGAAAAAGAAAGAAAGGAGCAAGCAAAAAAAATTAAATGTTTGTTGAGGTTTGAACCCGGATTGACGAGATGGCAGACCCACTCCTTTGCCATTTGGGCTATTCCATTGCATAGTTACTGGGTGGCAAAAGTAATATATATTTAAGTATTATACATATATACATGTGTATACAACGTTTTTTTCGAAAACACTGGGTGCCGTGGCACCCCCACCCGTACACCTAAATCCGCCCCTATTCACAATTATACTTCTTCTATTTTGTATGCAATATTGCAATTATACCAAAATATGCAATTAAATATTATATATATTTCATAAATATTTTGTGATATTTTATTATATATAATTAGAATATCTTTATAATTAAGCTTTTATAATATTGAAATTTTTTAGTCGTATCCCCACACCCGTATCCCCACTCGGATTCGCACCCTCGAATCTTAAAATTTAGATTTTTCCAAATCTGACTCTCGGATTTGCATCCGTCTCGGATACCCGCACCCGAGTCCGAGCAACTTAGATGCTCTTCATAATAAAAACATTACTTTAAAGAATACTATTCTTATTTTTTTTCTTTTAAAATCACTTTTACTAATAACTATGTAGGAAATATTTCATTTGTCAATTAAAATAAAATAATTTTTTTGTACTTTTTTACTGATAATATAGGTCATACATATAAGATCATAGTAACCCCATCATAAATTTTCAGTTAGACAACAATAAAAAAATCCTAATAAAATAGGAAATATTTAATTTCTTAATCTTTTCCGAATTGAAGTAGGATAAGCATTTGCCAATAAAAAAATATTATTAGTAAAAGAATGTGCTTAAAAAGAAAATAAATAATATATTTATTTAGAAAAAAGAGTATTTTTGACATATTAAGTAACTATAAATGCATTTTTGGACCAAACCAATGATAACAAAAGTATTTTTAGACCAAACTATGATGTGAGCGAATTTGTCCAATTTCACATACTTTAAGGGCATTTGTCTACCCTGTTTTGAATAATAAAAGATTGTGGCAGAATAAGGCCTCCACGGACTAGTGGCAGCTCATTTCAGCTCTAAGCAGGCCTAGTATGGACTAAAACTCAGAGATCCACTACTGGACCATTCTTTCTTAGTCTTGCACAAAATAACAAGAGCACTCTTATCTTACCTCTAGGACATGACTACAGAAAAGCTGTAGTACTGTACTATTAACAAAGACATTGTAAGTATAGAAATCAGCATAGTTATGCAAATATAATAATACTCATGAACACAATCACATAGAATAATCATGCTATTACTAGTCTGCTAAAATATTAAAGCTGCTATATTGTTATTGGGCATAGGTTGCCTATCCGACCTGCCTGGCACGGTGCATCAATCACATATCTTACCCATCATCGATGCGTTGGTACCTATTTGACCTGTCTACCCCGCTGCCACGGTGCATTAACCACATGTCTTACCCATCTTCCGTGTGTTGGTGACCCATCTAGCGAGGTGCACCAACCGCGCATCTTACTCGGTATTATCTCAAACTACTAACTGGCCTTCTAACAGGTATCACAAAATAAAACAGTGAACCTTTTGAAGATATCAATATCACATAGATGCATCTGTTGGACCTCGCGGTCTCTACTTTATACTTTTGAAAAAAACTGGCTAACCTAGTTCTATTCAAAATCATGAACAACATGCCCAAATTTTCCTAGGGGAACTAATCTCATAATTTTTAACACCTAGGGTGCAAGTCAACCATTGGTCTATTCAAAATGGCCCCTCGGATTGGTGGTTATGGAATCCAATTTTATAATAAAAAATCCTATTTGGATATCAATTGATTGGTCAAATCATCAATTTTACATTCCTAGGTCTAGGTCTTAAATACTTAATTTTAGCCTTGTAGAAGACAAGGTGTGGAGAATAACTTGTGTATTATTTCATTATGTAAGATGCGTATATATACAAATACAATGAGCTCTAATTAAGGAAATTAAATAAGGAAAGAATCAAAATATATTCTATCATACCCCCACATATTTGTTGCTATGTACACTACACCTAAAGGTGTCTAGATTCATTTAGTAACACTCCCCCTGAAGGTGGAGCATAGATATTAGTCATGCCCAGCTTGTTACACGGGTAATCAACTCGAGTCCCATTCAATGCTTTTGTGAACAAATCAGCTAGTTGCGCTCCTGTCTTCACATAGCCGGTGGAAATTAGGCTTTCTTGAATCTTCTCACGAATAAAATAATAGTCAACATCAATATGTTTAGTTCTTTCATGATACACTGGATTCGAGGCAGAAGAGCAACTTGATTATCACACCAGAGTTTTGCTGGTATATGATGATTTAACCCAAAGTTAAAAGATGATGTATCCACATTTCACACGTAGACTGTGACATAGCTCTATATTCAGATTCTGCACTGGATCGAGATACAACACTTTGCTTCTTACTCTCCATGATACCAAGTTCCCTCCAGCAAAGACACAATAGCCTGTAGTAGATCTTTTATCAATTTTGGATCCAGCCCAATCGGCATCTACAAAACACTCAATACGATTATGATTGTGATTGCTGTATAATATGCCAAGTCCAGGAGCTCCTTTCAAGTAACATAAAATCTGTTCCAAAGCTGTCTAGTGTTTAATTGTAGGTGCAGACATGAACTGACTAACAACACTTACTGCAAAAGTATTATCAAGACGAGTCACAGTAAGGTAGTTTAACTTTCCAACTAACCTTCTGTATCTCTTTGGATCATCAAAATGATCGTCATCATCTTTCATAAGATGCACATTAGGAACCATTGGAGTATTACAGGGTTTGGTTGCCAACTTTCCTGTATCTGCAAGCAGGTCAAGAATATATTTTCTCTGCGACACGAAAATTCCCTTCTTGCTTCTATTCACTTCTACTCCCAAAAAGTACTTCAACTGGCCCAAGTCCTTTGTATGAAACCTAGTGTGCACGAAAGACTTGAGGGAAGAGATCCCAACATAATTACTTCATGTAATGACAATGCCATCAACATATACGACAAGGAGGATAATGCCAGTTGCTGATTGCCGATAGAAGACTGAGTGATCACATTTGCTATTTTCAGCCCAAAATCCTTAACTACCTCACTGAACTTGCCAAACCAAGCCCGGGGACTAAGTTTCAAATCATACAAAGACATTTTCAAATGACAGACTTTTCCACACTCCCACCTGAGCAACAAAATCGAGTGGTTGCTCCATATCCACTTCTTCTTGAAGATCACCATAAAGAAATGCATTTTTGATATCCAACTGATGTAAAGGCCAATTCTCAAAAGCATCTAGAGAAATGAACAAGCGAACATAAGTAAGTTTGGCAACCGGAGAAAATGTGTCTCAATAATCCACCCCATAAGTCTGAGCATAACCTTTATCTACAAGTCTGGCCTTAAGTCTTGCCATTGAACCGTCTGGATTCATTTTAACTATGAACACCCACTTACATCCTGTGAAATTTGGTCTTAGGCCTAATTCACACCCCAAAAGCTAGTTCAAAGGGAGGAGGATTGTCCAAGCCTTATAAGGAGTCCACCCATCTCGTTAACCACCGATGTGGGACTTTTGTCATTCTTTAACACCCACCTCACGCTCATTGCTTAGCACCTGGTGCGTGGACAATTTTGATTTTGGGTTCCCTACATCGGGTGAGGGTGAGACGAGTCCTGCTCTGATACCACGTGAAATTAGGTCTTAGACCTAACTCACACCCAAAGCTAGCTTAAAGGGAGGAGGATTTCCCAAGCTTTATTTAGGAGTCCATCCATCTCATTAACCACCGATGTACGACTTTTGTCATTCTTTAACACATCCCACTGGTTTCTTTCCGTTAGGTAGATCCACCAAGTTGCATGTGTGATTTTCCTCTAAGGCATGTATTTCCTCTACTATCGCATTAGACCATCCAGGATGATTCAAAGCCTCTTTCACTGATTTGGGTACAGAGATGGAGTGTAGGGAAGCAATCAAAGATCTAAATGACGAGGATAAACAATCATAGAAAACAAAATTAGCAATAGGATATGTGGATTTGCAAGTCCTTGTACCTTTGCAAAGAGCAATAGGGAGGTCAAGATTATCTCGAGGATCGGGTGGAGGAAATTCTAAAGGAACTGATGCAGGACATGTATCATTATTCTCTGGCCTCCTTGAGTAAACTTGAGTAATTGGCGGCCTGTCATAGACATATGGAGTAGGTAATGAAGGAACACTACATGATTGGTGCTCAATAGAAGGACCCGGAGATGGATGAACACTATCATTTGGTGGTACCTTCGAAACACGGGTAACCTGATAGAATAACCATTCATCTTCCTCCTCCTCCTTATTTGTAGAATTAGGAGGTGCATAAAAGAATGGTGTAGTCTCTGAAAATACCACATCATTAGATACCAAGTATCTTCCAAGTTCAGTAGCATAACATCGATAACCTTTCTGGAGACGAGAATAGCCCAGAAAAACACACTTTACTGCTTTGGGATCCAACTTTGTAACAGATGGTCGAACATCTCGAACATAACATGTGCTTCCAAACACCTTAGGTTCAACTTGAAATAGTGACTTGTTTGGAAAAAGAACATTGTAGGGCATATTACCAACAAGTACACTAGATGACATACGATTGATTAGAAAACAAGCGGTAGAAACTGCATCTGCCCAAAGCTGTTTCGGAACTTTCATTTGGAACAAAAGTGCCCGAGCTGTCTCAAGTAGATGCCTATTCTTCCTCTCAGCAACTCCGTTTTGAGAAAGTGTATCAACACATGATGACTGATGAAGAATACCATGTCTCATGTGTGACTGAAACACTTCTGACATGTATTCTTTGGCATTGTCACTTCTCAAAATACGTACGGAAGCATTAAATTGAGTTTTGATTTCAGCATAGAAGGCACAAAAATGAGTGAACACTTCAGAACGACTCTTCATAAAATAAATCCAAGTCATTCGAGAGAAATCATCCTCAAAAGTGATAAAATACTTGTGCCCGGTTTTGGAGACAACCTGACATGGTCCCCAAACATCAGAGTGAACTAACTCAAAAGCTGACTCAACCCGCTTATTAACCCTTGGACCTACTGAGCTGCGATGATGTTTTGCAAATCGACGTGGCTCACATTCCAATGAAGAAATGTTCTGAAACTGAGGACAAAGTTTCTTCAATATAGGTAAAGAAGGATGTCCCAATTGACAATGTGCTTCAAATGGAGACACGACACCGGAACAGGCAACCAATTGAGGTTCATATTCATCAAGGATGTCGAGACAATCACTATATGACCTTTACCAATAACTTGGTGGTTTGTAAGATCACGAAACAGACAATGATCCGGAAAGAATGAGATATAACAATGGAGGTATTTAGTAAGTCTACTGACAGATATCAAATTAAAGGCCAATTTCAGTAAACTCAATACAGATGACAGCGTAATGGAAGAGGTTGGTTTAACGGTCCCATATCCGACAATATTACAAGTTGAACCGTCAGCTACCTTAACAGGAGAAAGTGTTTTATGTGATTGAAATCGTAGAAAATATATTAGAATTTAATGTCATATGATCAGTGGCACCCGAATCAATAACCCACTTATTTGAAGAGGAGATAAGACATGTTTTTCCGGACTCGGAAAGGGTAGTAACTGAAATAGATTCATTTACTGATTCCTGATACTGCAAGAACTTATCAAACTCCTCCATTGAAACCAAAATTGTTTGACCAGATGATTGACCAGATGTAATGACAAGATTAACTGCTTGAGTCATTTTCCAACTAAAGGATTTTAAGTGGTAAAATAACAATATCTTAGAATGAATGAAGTTGGACCATCAGGAGTTAATAACCAGCAGATTAATCCCAGATCAAAGAACAACCACTTTGCTTAACAATGAAATTTGAAAGCACACTACCACCCACTTGATAAATTCAATGTGCAAACAAGGTTGAGGAGTTGAAAAGGAGAACAAATCTGACACCCAACTCTTAACGATGAAACAGAAGCTTCCCCAAGAATGTTAGCAAGCAGCCAAATAACAGGGAAAATAAACTGATTGAAATTAAAGAACCTGGGCAGAATCTGGAGTAGTCAAAGTTTTCACAATTGAGATAATCGAATAAGATACTATCAGGTCCTGGTAAGAAACGTCGTGACTGTGCCCAAAATAAAATCAGATCCAATTTCCAGATTGCTGGAAAATTAGACCCACACGTGTCACCTCTCTGGAAAATCTGTTACTGACACGTGAGGCTCCGTCTCTTCCTCGCTGACCACAAAAATCTGTATTGTTTTTTATTTTGCTAATCTGGGGAAGACAATCCTCCCTAGGTAGAAGGTGACCACTTAATCACAACTTGCAAATGCCCCAAAGTGACTCCGGCGAATATTCCAATTAACACCGGTAAACAGATCTACCATTACTCTGATACCATGTAGAAGTGAAGGTGTGGAGAATAACTTGTGTATTGTTCCATTTTGTAAGATGCATATATATACAGATACAATGAGCTCTAATTAAGGAAACTAAATAAGGAAAGAATCAAAATATATTCTATCATATCCTACATATTTATTGCTATGTACACTAGTGTCTAGATTCATCAAGTAACAAGCCTCTTAGAATCCGTCTAATTGGAAGGGTGTGTAAGACCTCTAGTGCAAAACCACCTCATGATTTTGCAGTTCAAATCACATATAGATCAACTATATCATTGGGTTTAACGTAGGGAGGTCATGCCTTGAATCTTAGCTCAAAACTTCGTCACTTCAAATCCCATGCACGAGCTCCAAATCCCCAAACTAGTGTAAAAATGGCTATTGAAATTCGAAATAAGGTTTTATATGCTACAGGTCCGCTTTCATGTTCGTGACCCTTGGGCCCACAATTGCAGTTCAGTCATTGTGGAGGCTTGCACGATTGCAGTCACAATTGCGTAGAAGGCTTGATCGGGGTTTACCTGACTTTTCTCTTCGCCGTTGCGCTCTTGGGCCTGGCAATTGCGATGAAAAATTCCTGTGTTCAACAATGGTGTTGCCCGGTCACGAAGAAAGCACCTGCACTAGAGAAATTTGCAGTTCCAACTGTCCCCAAGTGGTGCCAAAGCACCCCCTAGCCCTTCGAGTCCCAACCCGAACATACCAACAAGTGTAAAAACATCAGAACCTAAGGAAGTCCTAAATCATACAATGATACGTAAATACTCAAACAGATGGTCCTAAAACGTACTCAAACCTTGTATGCTTTACTGCTTGCTTTGGAATGAAGCAGTGCCTCTGCCTCCACAAGAAAAAAACGATAGATACAGGAATAAAGTTTAGAAGGGAACTTGAAAGATGCAAAAATTAGTTCAGTATTACATCTTTGATCATTTCCAATCCAAACTATCTATAAAAAAGATGATGTTTATGTTGAGAGTTTTTGTGTTCCAAAATCTTCGGAGTTAATAGTGAAACTCATTATACCACTTTTCCTTTCTTATTTGCAGTGCCTCCTTGGTTATCTAGAATTACAGAGAGAATAAATGAGAAATCGGGGTTATTTCCATCATCAATTAATCACGTGCTTATCAATGAATACCTTCCTAACCAAGGAATAATGGTTTGTTCTGAACTCGTGCAAGCTGCGTTGCTCATTTCATTTCCTGCTTATTCTTCTTTCTTCCTTTCCCCCCATTTTCTACTTTTTTCTCAAATATGTTTTTGCAAATTTATCTCTTTAGTTTTGTAACTCCTAATTCCTCACAAAGCTTTGAACACTTTGACATGCAACTGTCTTGTCTTATATATAAAGTTACATGTTTAATCATGTTAGTTCTGGTTTCATAACTAGGAGGTCTGTATGGAAACCTATGTTGCTCAGACTCTTCAAAAATGTCGATGGTTGCATGTCGGGTCCTCCTAAAATATTTTTGAAGGATCTGACACATGTGCGGCAACATTTTTGGAGATTCCCGAGCAACTTAGATTGAAACTGCTAGATTTTGGATATAGCCTTATAAACAGGATAATAGGTTCCAATTAGTGAATCAGGATTGATTTGCTTGATTTTGGTTAACACATTAATTTTGCTGACAAGAACGCCTCCACTGCAGCCGCATCAAGACGGACCATCTTATTATCCAGTAGTGGCAATTCTTTCTCTTGGATCTACTGTAGTTATTGATTTCACTCCACATCCTAATTTGAGCTGCCGTGTTGGTGCACATGGAAACGGAGCTGAGGACAAAATTTCTGACCAGGAGGCTGCTGTGATGAATTCTTGTGAATGGCTTGATAACTTCAATCCCTTTTCTATCATATTAATGCCTTGCAGTTTGTTGATATTTAAAGATATGGTGTACTCAGGTAAAACTTTCTGTTAGAGGTGGTTTCAACAGAACCACTCAACTAATATCACAGTACCTTGAATATAGTGTCAATATTGTCCTTGAAATTTTAACTTCCATTTCTAGTGAAATAAAGGGCCCCCTCTTCCCCCCTTCCCTCCAATCTTCTGATTGTTTGATTTGCCAAATGTCCAATACAAGTGGTCAAATGCAACATTTATCTTGTGGGAGTGTGAGAGTTGTATTTGATTCCGAAATTAAATAATTTGTTGATGAAATTTTGTGAGCATGGAATCATTATGGTCATTTGAATATTTTGTTGAGCTTGAACTTGCATTTGAAGCAAGCATTGTGAACTTGAGTCCATTTTAAATATTGGTTAGTCACAATTTGAACTTAGAGTGCACAATTGAGCCAATTGCATGCGAATTTGAACCTTCTGTGTGCATTCGTGTTGAGTCGTGCATGTGTTCATCTTTGGGATGTGGGTGTTGTATTTGATTCCAAAATTATAATTTATTGATGAAATTTCTATGAGCTAGAATTATTCTTGGCGTAAGTCATTCTGAATACTTTTGTTGAGCTTTAACTTTCATTTGAAGCAACCATTATGAGCTTGAGTCCATTTAAAAACAGTTAGTCACAATTTGAAACTTGGAGTGCACAATTGAAACATTGCATGCGAAATTTGAACATCTTGTGTGCATCGTGTTGAGTCTTTAGTAACACTGTTTGTAGGCATCCTTGTTGAAATATTGATCTTGAGTTTTAACTTGAGGACAAGCAAAATTTTAAGTTTGGGGTGTTGATGAGTCTAGGATTTTGACTCATTCATGGATTGTTTTTCACATAGTTTTGTTGTCCTCAATGCCTAATTTTATGCTCTAAATTGATGTTAATGTTAAATGTTGATTTGCAGCAATGAAGGGCAAAGTAGCAAGGCAAAGACATTACATGGCAAAAAGAAGCGATCTAA
>JAJJBR010002323.1:8962254-8987472 GCA_022817965.1 Solanum lycopersicoides
AATGTTTTCGATAATTTTTATTCCTACATTGGATGAGACCACATTTACAACTTCGTAACTGAAATTCTAACTTGTATCAACTCCATGTGGGCATTGATCCCAACTCTTCGTTGGTTTACACTAGATTGTGACCGCTACACCTAGTACTGAATGAGGTGTAGTTGAGTGTTTATCAACATCTTACCCCAACCATGGCCTTTTTTATTTGTTTATTATTATTATCTCTTCTATTAATTTTATCGTCACTTTACACTCATTACGTGAAAACTAATTATTAAATATCCCTCAAATGAAAACACAAAAGATATTAATTAAAGAAACAAAGCAAGAATAAGAAATTAAAAAAATTCTGTGATAGAAGTTTTTTGTGTGAAGCACATATAATTTGCACATTTCTCTATTCTCATTTTTCTTCTTTAATCCAAACTTAATACCTAAAATTTCCAATGCTAAGAACTTCGGCGAAACATATCAATGATTGGGGATGCATCATTAATGAAAATTTTGAATGATTTTAAATTGTCACTAAAAAACCCCAAGAATTATAAGTGAATGATTGTGATTTAATGACAAAAGATGGAAAGTTTTGAAATTGTTATGACTATTTGTAGCAATAAGTATTTTTTTTAATAAATAAACATAAGTAGGTTAATTAAAAGGGTATCAATGTTCTAAATGTTATAAATAATATTGAAGTATGTAGTGATTAAAATCGTAAGAAGGAAAATACGAGTATGAATTGATGAATGATTTTGCTACAATTTGTTCACCTACTCTTTCTATCTGGTAACCAATTCGTTGAATACGAACCTTAATCAATTGATTTAAATAACACTTGAGATTTTTTAAGAAGAAGCGTAGAAAACTGTAAAAAAACATAGATTAAAAGTGAGAGGAAACCTTTCTATCTATATCTAACAAATGGTAGTATGAATAGGTGTTAATTGTGTCTTATCATAAGCTCATAATCTTCAAAAAAGTTAATTTGCTCATCGAAACAAGTCACAACTTTGAAAAAAGTCACAACTCATCAGAACCCTTGAAATCGTAGATGCACCACTGTCTAAGTGCAGATGGTACTGCAAGTAATGGTCAAGACTAGTATGCTGACTACAATTTAGATCGTGAAGAAAATATCACCAACTAAGGGTGTGTTTGGTTGATAGGAATTTTCAATCTTCTCATGTTTGGTCGGGACTAAAAGTTTTGAAAAATATTTTCTAAATCAACTCATTTTCCTCAAATTAAGAAAAATGACTTCCCTCAAAAGTTTCATCAACTTCAAACTTACATTTTTTTTAAAAGAAACATCATTCAAAAAATTACATTTCATTCAAAATTTTATATCGTTCACTACGCCCCTCCCCCACCCCATCATCCCTCCACCCTTCCCACGGAAAAAAAATGTTTTTAAAAAAAATATTTCATTATTTCAAAAATTCTTATCTTTTTACACCCCGATCTGGACCCCCACCACACTACCCACCTGCGTCGCAAACCCCCCTCAAAAAATACGATTTTTCTTTTTAAAAAAATATTTTCAACTTCCAAAAATTTCATTTCTTCACCCTTACCCTCGATCCCCTCCTCCCCCCCCCCCCCCCCCCCCCCATCCCCTCCAAACAAAATAGTTTGTTTTTTAAAATATGTTTCAACTTATTTTTTTATTTCTTTCACCCATACCCCTTCCGCACCCCCCCCCCCCCCCACACCACTCCACCACCCCACCCCCACCCCTCAAAAAAAATTAGGTTTGTTTTTTAAAAAAATTTTACATTCAATTTTTGTTATTTCACACACCCCTTACCGGCACCCACCCCCATCGAAAAATAAATAATTTATTTCTTAAAAAAAAATCAACTTTACATGTTAATTTTCACCGCCCTACCACGCTCCCTCCATCACCAGCGCCCTCCTCCTCCCAAAAAAATTATTTTTTTTTAACAAAACATATTTTCATACTCAAAAATTATTTTCTACTCTGTAAAATAAAAGATATCAAAAAAAGGAAAATCATCACTAAATAAACACCTAAAAAATCATTTCCTAAAACTATTTCTAAACTCACGAACCAAACATGAAAAATAAGTTCATAAATCTACTTGTTTTTCAGGAAAACATTTTTCATTAACAACATTTCCACTTCATAGACCAACAACACGCTAACTTTTGGAATTTTTCCACGCAGTATATTATTACAAGTACCTTCTTACCCCTCCCCAAGGAGCTCCCCCCACCTTCTTTCCTCCCTTGGTGACTTGAACACAACAACCTTTAAGGGTGGAGCAAGTGAGGAATGCTTACATTTGTAGGCAACTCCCTCTGTCATTTCACAGTACATTAATAACAGCAACACAGAAAAAGAAAAAGAAAAACCGTTTTTCCTTGAAAAGGTTATCCGGGTTAAGTTTTACCTACTCAACCTGGGTTGTTGGGCATGTGTGTTTGTGGCTGTAACTAAGGGTCGTTTCGGTTACGGTATATTAATATTTTATTCATGTATAAAACAATGTATTAAGTTATACTATGTTTGGAGAGAAATTTTTGTTTAGGTAGAAAAGTCAACATAACTTATATCATGTTTGGTTGCATTTTTGTAGTCCTACATAATAATACCAAAACTACTTAGAGGATTCTATGTATAAGTTATGCAGGTAGAAGGTGGAATAATTATGTGGGTATTAGTTATACAATGTATTTAAAGTGATAACTACATATTTACCTTATTAATTTATTTATTATTTAATTGAAAACTTTATTTTTCCTATATATAAGTTTGTTTTTTTATTTCTTTTTTATATTTTAGACCATTTTTATTTTATTTTTTTAATTGGAAACTTTATTGTTTCCTATCAACATGTGTTGTTTTTATTTATTATTATATATAGATTATTTTCATCATCTTAATATACTTACCATTTTGATTGATTTATGCAAATATAAATATTTTTTTAATATTAGAATTGATTGTATATTTTTTAACGGTACATATGTTAATCAATATTAGCATTATATATATATCAATATATTTAAATTTTTATTAGCATGTATTATTATTTTGTAAATAATATATTATTAATAATTTACAATAAGTTTAATATTCAATAGTTAATAATTTATTGTATGTATCTCAAACCCTGCATACTAATACCTGCATAGCTGAACCCGCCATAGCTGAACCCTGCATAACTAAACCCTGCATAACTCTAACAGTAACCAATCAGCCCCTAAGACAACAAATTTTACTTCTGGTTATTAAAAAGTGTTTTTCTGGCTACTGTTCATAAAGGTACAAATACCATCAAGTTCTCCATAGTTCTGAAGTAATAAACCTAAGGTTTAGATAGCAAGTCCAACAAAAAAAGCAAATGAAACAAGAAAGGATCTCCGAGAACAAATACATGGTTATAACTATGCAATAGTAAGAAAGAAATAGATTATGTAGCTATGCTACGTTAATATATGTTAAATCATAGAGTTTTTCACTGTACAATAGCTGTCGTCACATCGTCATACTAATATTAAAACACACTGCCGGGGTGGGTTTAATTCTCCTCGACTCCAATTCTCTACTCACCCTGTGTTGCGATCTATTGACTTGTTTCTTTTCTGTATGAAACTAGAACTTAAAAATACTTTTATAAACCTTTGTTACTACTCGACAGGTCAAAGAAACCTGGTGTTAGCCCTGCAAATGACAGTGTCATCACTATCAAGCCCTTCCACTGAACCGGACGAGTGCTGAACTACTCCATGATTCTGAACATTTGTTACATTTACAGCCTGGAGAAGATGTGCATACAATTAGACAAAGACTCTAGGTACTCATTTTGCAGAAAGTGTTATCAAACATAACTCCACTACACACTCGGGAATGCTTTTCATCTTCCCGTTACATCCGTGCACCTCAGAATCTTTTATGCCATGCAAGTAGTCTGGAACAACAAGAAACATCAAAAATACTAACTTTAGTAACAAATATGTGTAACTAATTGAGACATCTTTACAAATGCCAACAGAGATTTATAGAGGTGAATCATGGATTTTGAAAATAAAGATGAGGGAGTTTATTGTTAGTTACTATCCACATGCATAACTCTACCCATAGACTTGCTCTTATTTTCCAATCAACATTAGTTTCAGCTCACTCAAGACCACAAAGGTCTTTCAAGGCTTGTAACGGGGCTGAGTGTAAAGGTATGATCATTTTGGTTTAGTGAATTCTACCTTCATGAAGTATGGCCTGCATATCACATTTTTCTCCTTCACTTTCACATTCTATGATGTTCACAATCCACCCTTTTATTCATTTAAGCATGACTCATTGGATGCCCCATTTCTTTTGCTCCTTTCACAAACATTATTTCGTAAACTCTTCTATGTTTCATTATTTTTCTTATTTTTTTTTATATGGAGGGCTTCAATATTTTTCATCATGATCATTCAAAGGCGATTTTTCACATTCCTTGGTTTTCCTTTTTTTTTTCACTACACCACCAACTTAATCTTTTGGCCTAAGTTGGCTATTCAAGCAAACCAATACTTCATGAAGGTTATAGGTGATGAGACAAAAAAGTTAAAGATTTTCAAGTTTCTTCCAAAGAAAAAGATAGGCTCAAAAGGGTGCCAAACTAGGTTCACACTTCTCACAAGGTGTCCACAAAGAGGTATAATGTCAATTTTTGGTTCACTTTTAACAAATTGTGCCTAAGATCATTTCAGTTGCTTGCTTCAATCAATCAATTGGACTAACGGGGAAAGTTATAGGCATCATCAAGTACAATATTCAAGACAACCTCACCATACATGGCATTCAACACAATTATCAAACAAGACTCAACAATTTTTAGCCAGCGTGCAATGATCATCACAAGAGAACGACTCAACAATTAGGTAGTTACAATAAGATGCTAGGAATTCACATATTATCTATGTAAATCGATTTGCCTCATCATAGCCGCACACTCATATTTTTCAATTGAAATCACTATTCAAGTCATCAATATTAATCAAAACCTACACTCAAATTCACAAGAGAACAACCACAACCAAACAAATCAAGAGGTGGAAATTTTTTAGAATTGGTTCAAAACTATTTGCACTTCAAAACAACGGACAAATTGTCACAACCCAGGGATACACATCAGACGTAACATGATATACAAGACCCCGAGAGGCCATATAAGCCACTTAACTTTCATAACATAAGATAATAGAAATGAGCAGAAATTTAAAACATTTCAATAACATCAAAAGTCTTTTATAAAACGAGCGAAAGTCTAATACACTTGTCTCAAACCATCTAACACATGAACATCTTTGGGATGCGACCCATACTATAGTTCTAAACATAAAATGAAAGAGATAAGAACATGGTGGCTACCTCGAATATACTATGAGGACACACCAAAACTTCAATTCTTGCTTTTACTAAGATCCTAGCCACGGGGATGGAAGTTGATATCGCCGGACTCTACATTTGATAAGAATTTAGTCAAGAGTATGCATTAGTACAATATGTACTAAATATTATAGCTAGCATACATCATCAACATAGGCATAACATAAACATTAGTCAACATAAGACATGAACGATAAGCACAAGAGATTACAACATAGTCATAGGCATAATCAGTTCATATAGATCATTATAATGCAAGAGGAACACTTCTAAGTTAACCTCAACTTATCCTTATCTAGGACTTGGGTAATCCACCTCTAGTCATACATATCAAGGAAAGCAACTCTAGCAATAAGCCAAACTAATCATACATCATACAAGCGAATCTCATATTGAAACATACTTACGATACTTCCTTGAAGTAACCTTGATTCATCATAAACATGCTACTTTGGTTAAGGACTAGTCCCTCTTTAGCTATCTCTAGTATACATGGTGTCACACCCCGAGAGCACACCCTAGAAGATATGACACTCTCGGAGTGCGATGCGGCGTACTTGACCTCTCGGAGGTCTTGTATAAGCCCTTTCACATCATTCACCGCATATACGTATATGAAAAGTAGTACGGAATTAAAACTTTTCAAAAACATTCGAATAGTCTTTCACAATATCTTTCATATAAACCAAAAGAAATACTAAGTATCATGTCATCAAATCTTAGACTCGAAATATACTTGGGACACGACCCATACATTCGAAATATAGTACTATTAAGTCTATTACAATGCTTTAATAAAATGACTCTAAGATAGTGATGCCCTCGAGTCAAATGAGGACATACTTCAACCTTGCTTGAAAGATCCTATAATCCAAGCTTTGCTCCCAAAACCACCTTCACCTATAAATCACTTTAGAGATAGATAAAAGCATGGAATTAGTACAAACACATGTACTAAGTATGGCATAATGCATAAAATCATGATAACATACATTTAATGGAAATATGCTCTTTTTGATTAAAACATCATGGTATAAGCATAAGAGCAACATTTAACACCATAGAAGCATATAAGATATCACATAAGCAATTTATCACATTTTAAGTAATGTTACAGTGAACCATACTTATTGTTACAGTGAACTACTTTCACCTTACAGTAAACTAATTCAACCTTACAATAAACCCTCTTTACATGCAACCTTCTCACTAAAAGTTATCCTAAGACTCACTTAGGTAAGACAAAGAGAGACCGACCATACACCCTCTCTAAGTACACCTAAATGATCCTCAATACCACCTATAATGAGATAAATACACTTACAATACTCCAAAACACATAACATGAGATTCTCCTACCAAAGGTGATTCTAAGGCTCACTTGAGTGAATTGTGAAGCAACCGTCCATACATCCCTTCACACACACTTAATATATCCTTTAGACTACCTAGTATAATATCATTCCCATTTCATTAACCAACATTCCTATCTAGAATCATTCTTAAGACTTCCCTAGGGAAGACATGAAGAGACCATCATTTATGCCCCCTTCACACTTTAACTAAGCAATCCTTAAAGTCACTCTAGACTAGGTACTTATTCATTTACATTCTTTCTAACTTAAGTCATTACTTCATTAGTTTATTAAGAGACATTCATCACATAAGTACATTCAAGTAATGATCTTGGAGAAGACCTAGGGACTCACTCACTAACATCTTCAAAGCCTAAGAGTGCAATGTCTAGGTAGCGTCCCATACCACCACCTAAACTTCATAGACTTCTCAAACACTAGTAGGTATCCCATATGATGAGAATAGGCAATAACCGACATAGAACATGGTAGCTAAGCATGGAATCCGAAGTTGTAACCTAATCCGATGGAGAGGTGTTCTACTTGCCAATGGTAGAACTTGGAAACATCCCATGTAGGCACATGGTTCGGTAGTATCAAGGGTTCCTTTGTACTCTAGATATCTATTTATCTAGAGCTACTGCCCAACCATACTCACTCGGTGCTAGCCTTTGTTCTCATAGAGTATTTCACATAAAGGATCACATGAAGAGGTTCCATATCTAGTTCATAACCCAATCACATTCACCTTACCAAAGAGGTCCCCTAGGGTCGCCTTTCAATGGCGAGGAGGATAGCTTAATGATTTTCCTAAGGATGATATCATGCTGTTCCATCCAATCAACCTTAAGTCCACCATTCACACAATAAGGATACCATTACGGCTTTCGACTTCAAGGATATCATAACCTTTCAACTAGGTTGAGGGATCTACATAATTTGACCTTCTTAGCAATGTTCAAGGTCTCATGTCATTCATACATACAAGACTAAGAGGCTTTAGCATCCTAAGTCAAGAAATCTCATATATACATTCATTAGGTATCAAGTAAGGTACACAAGTCTACCAAACAAGACACACACATACTTCACTTTGTCACATATGCCATATCACATAAGAAGCACATAGGCATAACCAACATCATCTATAGGTCACCCTATACACTACCATAACATCATCAATATAACCATCATAGACTCATATAGTCAAGTAGTAAGAATCATGCATCAACTCTAAGACTACACACATAAGGACATAGTCATAGTCTAACATGATCACCTAACAACATCAATAGAAGAACACATACTTTCACTTTAATCACATGCATATGAATATGATCATACATCACATAAATCAACTACACCAATCATCATAATATATCAAGTAATGCCGACAAGGCCATGATCATCATAATACATAAAGTAACGCCGACAAGGCCACATCATTCACAATTATAACACATAGAACCACCACCATAAGTAGACCATACCAATCACAACATAATTCAAGACCTACATTACATAAAATAAAGAGAATTAGGGCAGCGTACCACCAATACATTCTCACTACTTCAATCCATAGCTAAATCATCCAATACAACACCAAAAGGCCCTTACACATGGCCATGATCATCAATTCAATACAAAAATCATAATACTCAATGAATCTAGGTTAATTCAATATAGATTTATCAATATAAGACATCTATACATCAATTCAATACAATTCTTACATCATTCAATAGCCCATAGAAAACTACACTAGAATATATGCATTGAGACAATATCACATAACCCAAATTATAGCCAAATTGAAGAGATTATGTTTTGCATGGGTTCATGAAGATTTTAGGTTTAAAACATCAAACTAACATAAATTCAATCATAAATCTTTCATTCAAATCGTTTTATGCAAGAACCCATAGTTAGATGTCAAAATCAGACAATTTATCTTTTGAGAAATCTTTGGGAAACACTTTGAAGCTTGGATACTTGAAGAAATAGGGTTCAAGGATGAAAAACCATACCTTTATTAGACTTAACCCACGAAATTAGGTTGAAAACCTTGAGAAATTCGTCCTCTTCCTTGAAGCTTGAAGATTCAACAATGGAGGTTTTTGTCTAGAGAGAGGTTTTGGGGCTTCAATTTGGGGTTGGAAATAATGAGTTAAAGGAATGTTTTAGGACTTGAAAACTATTTATATTAATCATATAAGCCTTTTAAAACTGACACCAATTAATAAAAACTTGTTTTGGAATTATTTGGAATTTGAACTTTTGGACAGCCCGCCCAGTGACCACGGCAACCTTCACGGACCGTGAAGGTGGTTCACGACCCTTATGACGGTCCTTGGTCCTTGAGGAAGTGGATTCCTTGCCTTTACAAGCCCCCAATTGGATAAGAAAGGTCCACGACCATATTCAAGGACCTTGGTCCACTCTACTGGTCGTGAAGTGGTCCGTGAACACTAAGGCAGTGAGCTGCCCACTTGGGACAGCTTTTGCCCACAAGTTGGGTCCTCCTCAAGGACCATTTGGTTGGTCATTGGAGAGTTTTTCCCGGACTTTTCCAACCCTAATACACTCATGCACATGTTAGAAACCCCTCGCATCAATTTCAACCAAAACGAACACGTAAAACGCGACAAAACATACTAAGACACACAAGGTCGTTTCAAGGCAAACCTTTCGAACGTCATGGACGTTTGAACTCCAAACTTCACCAAACTACACACACTGCCTATAAACACTATTATTGCTCATATAAGGACCTCATAAGTTCATGACACACACATAAGCAGATAAAAACACATAAGGCATATAGGTGACTTAGTCGTCGAACGTCTTGGTCGTCACGTTTGACTTCCAATTCACCTAAATCTTTATAAACTGCCTCATTACCACATTATAAACCATTTTAGTACCTTATAACCTCATGAAAAACATGTTAGGCTCTAGTTTCACCTAAGTCATTTTAGAGATGTCACACATGGAAAAGTACTTCTTTACTAGTCCACGACAAATCATCACACATGAATGGTTGAGATTTACAAATTCAAGGCTATCAAGGAAAAATACCTCATTATGATAGACCAATCTATCATGGAAGACACACTCTCATGCAATTCCAAGCTACTCAAGGAAGGGTACTATTGCTCAATCCAAGCTACCAATGAAATGGTTTGACCTCACCAAGTCATCCTATCATGCAAGCATACTCTCATGCAAGCATACTCTCATGCTAGTTCAAGATAACCTTTGGAAGGGTAAAATTTCTCAATCCAAGGCTATCCATGAGATCTTCTACTCAAGCTACCATGCACGGTCTTGTCTTACCAAGTCAAGCTATTAATGAATGGATTTCATATCACAACTTCAATCTATCATTGTTCAACATGATTTGATTCCTCTTAGGTGAGAAAACCTTTCAACCTAGAATCATTCTATGTGATAAAACCTTTCACATTTATATTCATACATTCGTAAGGTAGGTCATATGGGTAAAGTCATTCCACAACAATTTTATCTACTAATCTAGCATTATCATATAAGCTTTACTCTCAAAGCCTTAACATTCATAATTCATCATGTTAGATTTAATCTCAATCCCTAACAATCAACATTCATAACTACATGCATTGATCTCAAAGCATTACTTCTCATAATCGTCACATATGCCTAGATTTCAAGACATTCTAATCACATGCTTCATTCTTAAGAAATTCTAATTATTTATCATATACTAGGTTTAATCTCAAGCATTACTAACATAATTCATCATGTATACTTTAATCTTCAATCAATTCATGTCTATATTTTACTCTTAAGCAATCTACAGTACATATCATCAATCCCAGAAGATTATCTCTAAATCTTCGATTTCCCCTTTCCAAGGCACAAAACCCACTTACTTCAATTTCATATTTCTAGACATAGATTAGGAATGGTACATGTAATTCATCCTAAAAAATTATTTACTACCAATTCAACGATAAACAATCATTATCCACTCAATTGGATCAAATTTCATCATAACCCACAATATTGGAAGGAAACCTAACTCAAATTATGGTTTCATCTTCACCATTGGGGAATATGGAACTTCATGGATGAAAGGAGTCCATGTATGAGAAGATATCATACCTTGATCACAAAGCCCGAAAAATCATGAAGATTGGGAGACTTGATCTTGACCTAGCTTCAATATCTTTCTTCTTCTACTACCTCTACCTCTTAAAGAGAGAATGCTTGATAGAGAACTTAGGATTCTTTTGGGGTTTTGAAATAATGAGAATGAATTAATTTAGGGGTCTAAAGTGCTTATATAGGTGGTCTAGGCTAGTGTAAAACGACACCACTTAATTCTAATTAAAACTGAAAAGCCCCATTGTGCCCCTAAACTTAACCATCCAGGCTGACCTACGAGACCACGTTGACGGGCCGTGGATTGACCTACAGTTCGTCCTTGTCAAACGTGGTCTGGTAAGATACTTTGCTGGCCAGCCACGACACCCCTAACAACAATCCGTTGACCCATCCACTGAGCGTAGGTCCTGGTGTGGTTACTGCTTTAGGCAGTTTTCTTAGGGTCCATCTATGGGGCCACCTGAAACACCTAGAAAATCCAATGACCTAAGTTAGCACATTATGAATAATGACTTAAAAATGGTTAAAATGATGTTTCTATACCTAAACTACTACAATTAACCTTGTTTGGTAGTATTACAGTCTAAACGTCAAGGGACGAACAAGACGTTCGGAAACTAGTCTTTTATGTGTTGGTGTGTTCTAGTATGTTGTTCATGTTTTCATCTATTGTTTGGAGTCTAAAAATCAGTGGAGTTGACCTAGTATCTTAATAATCATGTTTAGGGTCAAAGCGTTTGGGTACGACTCCCGAAGGACTAACCTAAGGGTCCTTGAGGAGGACCCAAACATTGGCCAAAATGCTGCCAGGGCAGCTTGCAGGGAGTGAGTCCGCGTTGCAGACATGCTCCACTAATGACCAAAAAATTGGTCCGCGTCGCGGACGTGGTTGCGGTCTCTCTGTCCCAAATTTAATTTCTAGAAACTCCAGGGAACACCTCCGCGTTGCGGACTTGTTCCGCGATGAAAATTCCAAAAATAGAAGTCAAGTTAGACTTAATTAAAAGGTCCACTTAGTGTAGGGGTGTTTTGGGTACTTTGGTGATTAATTATAAATGAGTTTTAAGTCACTTTTACACCACTTCACCAATCAAAAATAAAACTCTCAAATTAAAAATCAAAAGCTCTCCCTTCTCTCCAAATTCTCTCTCTACCTAAATCCTCCATTGAAGAACTTTCAAGTTCCAAGGAAGAAGTTCAACTCTCCAAGTTTTGAACCCAAATTTCGTGGGCTTCTGTTTAATAAGGTTTGGTGACTCTTTATCTAGAGTTAGATTCTCCTCTAGAACCAATTCTCAAATAGTTTTCATGTTTTCAAAAGATGATCAAAACCCCAATTCTTCCTCAAACTCATGGGTTCTTGCATAAAATGGTTTCAAACGAATTGATATAATCATATTATGTTTTAATTGATGATTTTAAGTGAGAAACTCCATGAACCCATTATCTTCACTAAATTCCTAAATTTGACTTATAAAGTGGGTTTTATGATAATGATTGGATATTGATGAAATTGATTTAGATTGATTGTATTGTTGCTTCTTATTGTTGTCTACTTCTATTGATGATAAATTGTTAGTATAAGGACGAGTTTGGGATTATGGCCTTGTGGGTAAATTATGGGTAAGTCCACTTGTGATGATGGAGTTGTTGAGAATTGAACAATGTTGATTTGTTCTATTTTATTGCTGATGTACAATTGACATAGTATTGCTCTTATGTGGTATGGTCCACTTATGGTGACAATGTTTAAATATGGTAAGTGTGTCTATATGTGTGCATTGTGATCATGGCCTTGAAGGCATTATATGATGAATTCAGTTGTTGTATATATGTATTGGTGTGCAAGGTGAATGTTGTATATTGTGATGGAAGACATTTCTTCTCTTAATGGTTATATGTATTAATAGTAGTATGTAAAGGACCTATAAATTGTAATGTTGCATCTTGATTGATAGATATGGGTGCACTCTTCTATGAACCAGTTTGAGAAAGTATAGAATGGGCTAAACCTAGCATGGTGCCCTTTTCTATAAATGAGCTATCCTAATGAAC
The DNA here is from genome assembly GCA_022817965.1 of Solanum lycopersicoides. Taxonomy (NCBI): domain Eukaryota; kingdom Viridiplantae; phylum Streptophyta; class Magnoliopsida; order Solanales; family Solanaceae; genus Solanum; species Solanum lycopersicoides. The sequence goes on from JAJJBR010002323.1 coordinate 8,975,212, forward strand.
CTTGATCGGTACACCCTTGTGGATCCCTTCTTGGTAGTGGTATTATGAGTTGGTAGGCTTAGGGACGGTGCCTTCTCTAATACTCTTATGTGAATGAACTTATTCTATGAGAACCAAGGCACAACACCGAGTGGATATGCTTAAGGTAGTAGCTCTACTTGAGTATGAGACTAGAGTACAAAGAAGCCTTTTGATATCCCTTAAACCATGAGCCTACATGGGATGTGTCTTAGTTCTACCTTTGGCAATTAGAACACCTTCCACGGTGTGGGATCTTATGACACCAGATTCCATACCTAGCTAGTGTGGTCTATGTCGGTTAATGCCTATTCTCATCATATAGGATGTAAACTTTAGCTATCTACAATGTGTAGGTAGTAGTATGGGGTGCTATCTAAACATGGAACGAGTAGGCTTTGAAGGTACTAAAGCGGGTTCCCTTGGTCTTCCAAGACCATTATGTGAAATCTCTCAAATGCATGAATGCCTTCTTTAGTATCTTTAGTAATGATTGTTGACTTGTCGTGGTTGTGTTCAAAAGGAAATATCCTTATGTTTTGTAGTCTTAAGGAACATTTAGGTGTGTATTGGAGAGGTTGTATGAGCGGTCTCTTCATATCTTACCTAGGTGGGTCTTAGGATAACATTATATAGAGGGTCTAAATGGTTAAATGAGTTACTTAATCAATACAGTCATATCTTGTGGATTATGGGAGTATTATTTTGTATGTTGATGATTGACTAGTATGATGTCTTTTATACTTTGTTTATGAGATTTTATCAAAATAGCATGAAAAGCATATTTCAACTAAAGTGTCCCTTTTTACGTGATTTCTTGCATGGTCATCATACTTAGTGCTTAATTGTGATAATTCCATATTTTCCTCTATTTCTACAAGTGTAGGTGTTGGCAAGTGAGGATCCCTAGAGTTGAAGCTTGGGACTTAGATTTTTCTCTCAAGATTTGGGTATGTCCTCATATGTTCGTGGACATGGATATTATTTCTATTTTTCTTCATTTAAGACTTTGTTTAGACATAAGTTTCATTTCAATGTAAGGTCCGTGTCCCTAGTTTGAGATTCTTAACGTTTGAGTCTATGTTGACTTATGTGAGACTAGATTTCCACTTGCTTATAAAGATTTCTTTTAAACGGGTTGTTGGCTTCAAGCCTTATGATTTTGTTTAAAAAGTTTAAATTCCGCACTATTTTATGAAAATGCGATGAATGCATGTTAATGGCTTGTATAAGACCTTCGAGAGGTCGAGTACGTCGTGTTACGACTAGGGGGTGCTCTCGGGTCATTACGCCACCTACGGGGCGTGGACTCACCCACAAGCCATGGTTGATACTTGTGAGGTGGTACCTTGAAGTTCTAACATGCTATGCCCTCTATGTCGAATTCAAGGTGTTACAATATCTCCCCTTTGGGAACGCTCGTCCTCGAATGACATTCTAGGCACTTATTAAAGGTAACAACCCAAGACTAACAACCTATCATGCATGCAACTCATCTAAATGCACACAACCAAGGAAGAAACATCAACTCCAAGCCAAACATGCTCAATGCATCACATGGAAGGTAGGAACTAGATCTAACAACCCAAAATACATGAAATCCAACATTTACTCATGTTTAGGGATGAACTTACAATCTCCAAGCTAAAATCATGCTCAACACAATCTCATGGAGCCTATATGCAATCTCTACTCAAAAGTATACATCAAGGGAGAAACTCTCAACTTCGAGCTAAGACATGATCATCAATTCATCTCATGAAGTCTATAGACAACTCATACATAATAAACTACAACATGAGGAATATCAATCACATAAACTCATTTTCTTTCAAAACACAAGTTTTCATGAATGTGCATAACATAAAGGAAATCATGGGAACATCTAAACACACATGACTTCAAACAAGGAATCTCCCTTTATTCTAACTTTCTTAACTTGACCGGTATAAAATCTTAATCGAAACTTCCTCATAGGAAGAATGTCACAACCGGGGAGCACCCCCTAGTTGTAACCAGCATCTTCGTCCCCTTAGAGGCCTTAAAAAAGACCTTAGCATTCGTCATAGCATTTCATAGGTAGAAAAATAGGGAAAATTAAAAACTTTACGTATAAAGTATACATAGACTTATCATTTATGAAGTTTACATAGACTTATCATTTATCCAAATATGAAGTTTACATAGACTTCTCATTTAACAACATAGTCTACTATTGTCTTAACATAACCATCTATTATAGAAATACAAGATTCGGGTATAACCCTTACACTATTACAATATGTATCATATAGAACTTACAACAAAGTCTCAAAGATAAGAAAATGAACATTATCTTAGACATAGTCAAATAATAGGATAGAATGGTGGGTTTCCTCCTCGGACTTGAGGACTCTCCAACTTGGAGATCTTGTCCAAGCTTCTTGAGATTGGCCTTGAATCTCTTCAATAACCTGAACCTACATAGTTGTAGAAATCGAGACAATATGGTTAGTACAGACCACATGTACTAAGTATGAAGACATGCAATTAAAACATTTAGAAACATGCTAAAAAGGACATTTTGTTCAAAACATGCTAAGTCACTGTTGACACCCACTTTTGACCCTCCCCGTTAATAGTTAATTAACGAGTTTCTTAATTTTAAACGACTTTAAAATAATTAGCTTTTACAAAGTTTAAAATGTTTTAAGTTATTTTAAATTAATCTTATAACTTTTTATAATTTTTAGATAATACATATATTTTACGTAATTATGTATACGATTAGTATACTTTATGAATATCTAAAGTCGCCTCAAAAAGATTTTAATTTTGCTAAGAATTTTGTCAACTATTTTAGTTACATAATAGTCTATATTTTAAATAATAGTTTATAATTAAATTAATTATTGCATTTTGTTAAGATTAAGAAGCTTGTTAATTAATTAACATTAATTCACCATGTCTAGTTTTAGCCGAATCACCAATTAACTCGATTTGACTAAATTCTTAAATTAAGTGGACTATTTGCAAGACCACTTTGGGCCTTTTCCTCAGTTTTTTAATCCTTCCCACCTTCTAAACTCCTCTTCAACAGCCCACTCTACTCATTTTCCCAACTTTTGATACCCAAAGAAATCCCAGCAATCCATTTTCAAAATTAAATCAGCCCATTCTCCCTTTACAGATAAAACCAGCCCAACTCTTTCTTCCCGAAGACCCGGCCCAATCCTTTTCTCCAGTCCAAACAAAAAGAAAGAAGTACCTGGCCCAATCCTTTTCTCCTGTCCAAACAAAAAGAAAGCAGTACCCGACCCAAATCCTTTATTCCCCACCCCTACGCGTTATTCTTCATGCGTACGACCCAGAAGAAAACCCAGAATCATTGAGCAACAATTTTCACGGAAGAAGGAATACAGCGCTCCTTCACGAAACAATGCTCTTTCTCCTTTTTCTGCATAGTACAACTTTCACCAGCCATAGCTGCCTGCAAATTATCGTTGCAGCCGCGATTTTCGCTTTTGACTCACACGAGATTGCGCCATGTTGCGCCCAAGGACGTTGGGATCGAATCTCAGCCATCTACCCCTTTTTCCCTTTATGGAATAGGGTCAAAACTTCCGAAAAAGATGTCTTGCCTGAAATGGTGAAATTTCAGAGTTTCAAATTGTGAATTGGGACTTCTCTCATCCAAATTTTGAGGTTTTCCCCCTCTTTTCCCAAACCCTAGTTCCCTTCTATTTATTGCTTATTATTAACTGTTGGTGAGAGGTTTTTTTTTTTGAAAAAAAAGGGTTTCTTGGAGCTTTTTTCTTTTGGTTGGAGAATTTTTCAGGAGGAAATTTGTTGAAAACTTAATTTGGAGAAAATTTTTCGGGAGCCTTACTTAGGAAGAATACAAAGAAAGCTTGAACTAGCACCAAAAGACGCATTATAGACACTTCCGAATAGAGAGTTTTTTCTGACTTTCTGCCCGTTTTCCTTGTTTGTTGACCGAGTCTGGTTTGCGTGATAGGATTCTCTTCGTAGTGGTGGAATAGGTCGCCCCTTGCTACTTTTCGTCTCGTCGCTGCACCGGAAAAGGTGATTCTTTTTCTTTTTTTTTCTTTTATTTTGTCGGTATTCTTCTTGCCTCTGCCTCCATCTCTATATAATATGTTTGATGCATGGGAAAGTTCTGCTACATGACTACTTGTTTTATGGTCACTATAGGTTTGTTGTTGATGATTCGATATGCACATGTTTTCTTAGTCGTTTCAGTGATCTAGTCATATGTCGAGTTAAAGCGTCGTGAGTTTGGATTTGGTATGTTGGTTTATCGGCTTCTTATTAGGAGTTTGCTTTGGTTACTCTTTCTTCTTGTGTGTTTGTTTTGAGTGGAGTCGAAGCTCCGTCTTCTTCCTTTCTGGACCTTCAAGTCCAAAATCTTCATTTATTATTATTTTTGCTACTGTTGTCCTTAGAGTAAGAAGCACGAACTTGTTTCGGGTTATTTAAATAACTGTTAATCACTCGATGTTTTGAGGCTTGGTAATCATTTTCCAGCATGTTGTGGCTAATTAGATCGTAGTGGTGTCTTTTATGTTATTTATTTATTTCGTCCAAATTTGAAGAGATCTATCGTGAATTTAGCTTGATTTCTATAGCAGTATTTAGGTGGTACCTTTGATCAATAATACTCCTTTTCTTTGCATTTGTATATTCATGTCTACATGAGCTTATGTCCAGCATGTATTTCTGAAAATTGCGCTGCTCGGTTGCGATTATTTGCAGTCATGTTTTAGCTTTCCTTCTTTCTTCTTCATCCGTTGTTCCTTACAAATTTTTCTGCCCCCTCCCTCTCCTTTCATGTGTTAATCCAGCATCCCTAGACACCATTAAATAGAGTTGGTAGGACTATAGAATGAGTTGTTGTTATTTGCAGCATGTTCCCTCTCAACATTGTGAGTTGTTGTGGATTATTGGCTAAGTATGCCCCATATTTTAATGTGTTCATAAGTTCATGTCTTGGTCACTATTACATGTCGAACTTTATTTTATGTTGTTATTGTGCTTGCATCCACTAAATTTTATTGTTTGAATCTTTATTTTGTTACCTATGTAGTTATGGAAGTGTGTAGTTGCCTACGTTGTCAATTCAAATTTTATTTATTTTCTTTTTCTTTTTCTTTTTCTTTTTTTCTATTTTTTGGCATCGCTATCTTTTTCTTGTTTTATTTTTGTTGAGGTGCTTAGTAATGTTAGATCACGAGAAAGATTAACTATGCATCATTGTCTACCAATTTATGTGGTTAATTGAATATCTCTACAATTCCTATCTACTACCAGGCAAATATTTGTCATGTATGTCCGTAGTCCATTCTCTATCATTGAATCCATATATATTTGCATATTCATACGATATTCCTTGTTTAACATTAAAAATGTTCATGTTCTTCTCTTATTTAAAGTGAGCTTATTTTCCGAAATCAGTGGGGTAATTTGATATTGATTGCGTGAATTGTCTCATTTATTTAGCTCACTAGTAATTCAGGTTGAGTCCCATCCTATGCTAATTCTCTTTCTTTTGCTTTTGCCTATTTGCATGGGAAAACCGTCCGAGTTCGTCACGAACTCATCCCATTCCTCTTGCATTTCGGAAGAGTCATAAAAACCCATGTTTATCCGAGTCAGTCGGCCAGCCTTAAAAATCGACGTACAGATCCCAAAGTCAAAAAATTCAAAAAATAGGCCGAGAACTTGAAGATTTTGGGCCAAGAAGCCCCAAATTTATTTTTTGAAATATTGTATTTTCTTATTTCAGGCTTAAAACCTTGTCGCCATTTTCATTTATTAATTATTGTATGATTAGTGTAGGACATATACAAATGGAAATGGGCCAAATGCCCAAAACAAATAGGTCCAAATACAGGTCCAGGCGGACAGAAATCGGATTTGGCCCAACTCTCTCTTTCTCTCTTTTTCTCTTACTTCATCGCTTCTTTACCTGTTATTAATTGTCGTTAGTTTTAGGGTTAAAAAATTCAAATCCCCACAAGATGCCACCTCGTTTTAATCGCTCAATTACATCATTCAAAAATATAAATGAACTAAAAATAAATTTTGCATATCTCAATTAGATAATAAAATTAACACTTCATTTTCAAAACAACTCTAAATAATTTTATCTCATAATTAAGTAAGACATTTTAGCCAAATAAGTTAGTTGTCGGATAGTCGCAAGTTAGCGAATATTTTAGGTGCCTTAAAGACCTTCCTAAAATACTAATATAACCCCCGAACCTTCTTAAGGTGTTCAATCGGTTTTTCTGTTTAAATCTTTTGAAAACTAAGTTTTCTTGATTTTTCTTTAAAAATTAACTGGCGACACTAAACAAGTCTCAAAACGTAAATAAAATATTTCTTCTTTAAATAAAACCGAATGACGACTCTGCTGGAGAATTTAAAGGGTTCTAACCTTAAAACTAACATATTTGGATACATGTAAATAAACAGTTTACTTGCTTTTTTTATCGTATCATTAAACTGTTTCAGTTTCATGGCATCATCTCCGCCAAATGACAAATAGTTTGCATTAGGACAAAGGGGGTTACGTGGCTTACCATGACTTCTTTCAGAAAGACACATAAGTCTATCTTTGGAAGTAATAAACGAATAGTTGGCTTGCGGTCATCCAACGTCATTTATTAGCTTCACCCCGTTGTTTGTCCGACTCGGGTAACCGTAACTTCTAAAATTTTTTTAGTCAACCTAGGATAGAGCGAAACCAAAATCGAATCTAAGTATTAGCCTAAAACGTCTTAATACCCAAGGTGTATTAAGTCCATTAGTGAAACCGCCAAAATTATGTCCAAGGTCTCCGACCTCACGACATATCATTTTATGTGCCATTTGAAGGATGTACGTGTAGAAACCTAATTTGGGGGTGGGGAAACTTAATCGGTTTCTGTTTTGTTGGTATAAACCATTTTCCAAAGTTCGACATGGTTGTGGAAGCCACTTTCACTCAAGATGTGTTAAAACGACCTTGACGGGGATCACAGAAGAACCCTCAACAAGTATGTGGGTGACCTGACCAAACTACTCAACATTGTTGGTTAGCCTGAGCTAATCGAAGTCCTCACATGCTATTGGGACAATGAAAAAATAGTGTTCCGATTCGAGACTGTAGAAATTACCCCGAATATTGAGGAACTTCGGGAATGCATTGACACAGTTGGTATAGGTCTAGAAAGAAGAGTGAGAAAACAAGAAGACATCATGATCTCTAACAAGCAAACTGTCGAAGAAATTACAAAGTGGTTTGGATTGGGAAAAGATTGTGCCTATTGGGCCCAAGATTCTCACATATCGTTTATGGACCGCTATGTTAGATTCGGGCACGCAAGCTTTTATTCAAAGTATAACAAAGAGTTGAGAGTTAACTACATAGACCGCTACGTTAGATTCGGGCTCGCAAGATTTTATGCAAAGTATAACAAAGATTTCAGAGTTACCTACACGGAATGGAATGAAATCCGACCTTTGGCATTTGCTGTGGCACTATTGGGAACAATGGTATTTCCACACGGCCCGAGTCTAAGTATCAACACTCGATTGATAATGCTCGCGCACACTTTGTTCAACGGGTTTGAGAATCAAGGGCAAGTGAAGTATTATCCCGTCGCTCCGATCATATTGTCAGACATGTATCGATCCCTAGGAAAATGCAAAGAGGTACATCACTAATTTCAAGGATGTAACATGCTCCTTCAATGGTGGATTTTAAGTCATTTAGCGAAAGGGCATGGGACTCAGGAACTACATACCTTGGATAATAAGAACACTCTCAGGGATTTGAACGATGTGTTGTTTTGGGCAAATATGGAAAACCAAAGGACTAGAGAAACATGGGCTCAGATATTTTCTGAGTTAAGGGAAGAAGATCTCTAATGAATTCTCGATCGCTTCATCTGAAGGGATGTCATCATAGGGGGCCGCAGACAACTCGTGCTTCCGCTACCAGGTATTCAGGGAATCCGTCCTTACGTGCCCTTTCGAGTCATTCGACGGTTTAGGAGGAGGAAAATAATGCCTTGAGAGGCGTACTACGGTGCCTACGTGTATGATATTGGATATGACAGAGTGGATGACGCTACATAAATGCTAAGGGAATGGAAAGGGGCTAAGTGAATGAAAAAAGACACCATTGCCCCGGATTGGTTTGACGCCGGATATGACGAAACTTATAAGGTTTGATTGAAAAGAAATATACAAAGCATCTCCTATCCAGTCCAAAACAGTTGTCGCAGCGTGGAAGACAAAGAGGCTAAAGTTGTGATCGAGTTAAAGGAGGTAAAACAGGACGCCCAAGAAATGCATGCTAAATTTCTCGAAAATAAAGACGCTCTTGAGAAAAAAACTCAGGAATTGGAAAGATTGAGACGCCGTTTTGATGAGTTTGACTTATGGGTTAAAGAGAAGATAAAGGGGATGCAATACGAGGATCGGGAAGAAAAAGGACGCCGGAGCGAGGGTTACCTGCTGATGCTACGATACACGTTTCAGCAATACAAGACACAGGAAAGCAGCAGAGAAGCAGTGCCATCAAGGACAACATAGAGGACTTCTCCCCTGTGTGGGTTTTTCTATATTTATTTCTGTCATTATTAGCTCCTGCGTGGGTTTGCCTTCTTTGTATTTCAGTACATTTTTAAATGACCCCTGCGTGGGTCCGCCCTTTGTATTTTGTTCTCTGTTTCCCCCCTGCTTATTTCTGTTTCAAACATTAACTATTATATGCAAAATTTTCTTGGGGGTAACTAAATGGTTCAAATCCATGCGTACATCTTTCAAATGCGCTAGGCCTACCCTTGGCACAAAAGAGTCCCCCGCATGTTTAGGACACAATATATGTGCTTTTAACTGTTTATGTCGTGTGTTGCTTTGAATGAGGACATTGTTAACCCAATCCTTGTCAAAAAATTTCAAAAAGGCATACACAAGTCACTACTACAAAGTCCGACCAAATTTTTGAGTCTTAGTTTCCCAACCAAAAGCAGATCTTATCAGCCAAATCCTAAAACACTTCTCTACCATCTCAGGAAAAGTAAAATCACAACTATGCAGAAAGGTAAGAGCATCAAGATGGAACTTACTAGAGAGGAGTTGCAGACAAAAATTCAACATATCCCGCAGGAAATTTGAGAAATTAGGGAGGAAGAACTCAAGGTTGAAATGGCCACGGCAGTCTACAAAGCCGCAACTGTGAAGCTGAATGAGAATCTTGTGGCTAAAAGGAAAGAAAAAATAAAAACATCCAGATAGACAGGGAGGATCTGGGGAAGAAGTTGGAGATGCTCCGACGGAAGATTCGAGAAATGGAAACGAGAGAAACAGAGGTAAATCTAGCCACCACAAATGCGCTGGCCAGAAATGTAACACTTGACGAGGAATTCACGGTGGAGATGGAGGAATTTACTGCCGTAAAGGAAAAAATGGCCGAGGTGCGGAGGAAAAACAAAGCTTTCTACAAGGAAATGATCACTAAACTTTAGAAGACGCGCGGGAAATACTCTATCTGCGATCAAGATGCTAGTAGTGGTCCCGAGGACACTCACCCTGGAGCAACTGGGTAAGACATCGATGAGGAAATTGTCTACATATCTCCATTCCTGGGTTGTCTAAAATATGGAGACAAGTGGATCACTCTCCCGTCTTACGAGTCGACACATAGCGTGGGAGCGAAGGTCATGTCGTGCGCTCTTTTGTATGAGCATCTTAAGTTGAAACCTCATGAGGGAATAACTTTTGGATCTGGGAAGGAAAAGTCTCAAAAGGTGTGTGCCTTCCACCCGAACCAGCGAGGACACACTATAGAAGAATGTGTGCAGCTTAAGGCAAGAATATGCAACTTGATTCACACTGGGAACATCCCGCATATGTGGGTCTGGAACACCGTCCTCACCTATGACAGGCCGGAGCCCAACGAGTTAGTCACTAAGCACACCCAGTTTATCTGTCACTATTCACACCATTCAGGAAGTCATTGCTGCAAGTCTATAGTGATCTGGTTCAGAATGGGGTCTTAGCCTATATCCAAGACGATGACAGAGCACCCGACCCCGTTGGGGTAGAAATCTGGAAACCTTATACTTATTATAACGCTAAAGATCATAGCCTCAAAATGTGCCTCATTTTTCGCTATGACGTCGAAGACCTTGTCAACGTAGGAAAGATTTGAGTCGAGTTTTTTCCCCGTGACTGATATAGCAGCAAGAAGAAGAAGGGCTGAGATGGGGCCACCTTTTTATCTTTTAAAAGCTTTGTTGTTTGTTTTTCAATTTCTCTTTAACCGTTTGAGAATTAATGAAAACAAGTATTTCCTTTGTATTCGAACTACGTAGGGCCTGAGTTCTCCTCGTGAGATATGTAGGCAGCCTTTCAAGGCCCGACCCCTATCTTTCAAAATTTTCATTCTCCCCATTTCCATTCTACAAGGAAATATGAGGCTCAGATAAAAGGACGTCGAAAGAGATGCAACAAGAAGACCCTAGCTCAATGTGATTTAACCTTTCTGAGACACCCTCAAAATTAAAACAAGCAAATTTTTGCTTGTCCTAAATATCAGTTCCCCTTTACTTATGGGTCGGCATGTCCTAAAACAAAGCAACTTTTGTGTGTTTACATGCTATCTATGTGGTATTTTGTGTTATGTATTCCGAAACTCAAACTAACAAATTCTCCTTTGAGTTGTTTTCCTCCACAAGTACTTACAAACTTGTCTGTGTTGATTAAACTGGCCGATCATCCCTACTTCACTAGATCCAAAGGGCCTGCAGATTCCTTTCCCGACCAAAGTTCAGATAAGGGAAAAGTAGTAATAGGGGACAACAACGAAGAAATCAGTCTTACTGACGATGCGGTGGCTCAACCCACCATAGAGGATAAAAATAAACTGATTATGCAGCCAATGCAGCAGATTGCCGAGATGAGGGTGGAAATGCAAAGGAGACAAGATATGCCTCCACCAGGTTTTATTGCCAATGCTTTGACTGATGGAAGCCTCTGCTATAGTTTCCCTCTTCAAACATGGATCAGGCTCAGAACCCTCCATCCACTCCTGCTCAAAATCCCTTAGTTATCGACTTAACCGCGCAAAATCCTCAATACGCCTCAGCCTCCTACCAGACCCCACCCCCTCCTCAACAATAATCCTCAAATGCCACCGCCCCCTCAAAACGCCAATCACCAAACCGCTCCACCTCCACAAAACCAAAATACATTCAATCCCCAAACATCCCTCCATCACCAAAATCAACACACTAACCCCCAAACATACCCTTAAAACTACCAAACTACCCAAAACGCCCCAAGTCCCTTTGTCGCTCCACCACTACCCTGAAATACCACCTTCCAAATTGCGTTCCAAATGAGCAGGATGTCAACGGTTTTGAGCTTGACCATTACAAAGAACAGGAAAGAGAATGGAGGTTAAAGGAAGAATCTTCTAATGTGGATATAAAAGAGGAGATACGAAAGGCAATGAAAGAGTTGCAATGCCTTTCTGAGGTCGCCAGTTTAAACTATGAGGATCTATTCATTCATCCAATTTTGGACCTCCCACAAGGTTTTAAGGTACCAAAATTTGATGTCTATGAAGGAATAGGAAATTCCTTAGCGCATCTAAGGGCTTACTGTGACCAGCTCGTGGGAGTTGGAAGAGATAAAGGTGTACTGATGCAGCTCTTTAGTCGAAGTCTGAGCGGAGAGGCTCTAGAATGGTTCACATCCCACGAAACCAGACAGTGGCCTAGCTAGAATGCCCTGGCTAAGGACTTCATTGAAAAATTTGCTTAGAATGTGGAGATTGTCCCCGATCGTTATTCCCTTGAGAAGATGAAGTAGAAATCCAACAAGAGCTATAGAGAGTTTTCATACAGATGGCGAAAGGAGGCAGCCAGAGTTCGGCCTCCTATGTATGAAAAGGAAATTGTTGAAGTATTTGTGCGGGTTCAGGAACCCGAGTATTACGACAGAATCATGCTGCTCGTTGGAGCAAAGTTGTGCCGAAGATAGTCCAAGTAGGTGAGACTATCAAAGATGGATTCAAAACCGGGAAGATCCCGTGTGCTGCATCGACTGGATCATCGATGTTTGTTAAAAAAGAAGAGAGAAGATGTGTCAGTTGTCTCTTATGAGGGGAAGAGCACCCAAGAAGATCATCATCATACCAAGGTCGTTCTCGACCTTCTTCCAGAGTCCATACCAGGCTTGTTATAC
>JAJJBR010002323.1:8990624-9098240 GCA_022817965.1 Solanum lycopersicoides
TCTATAAAAAGATCAAGAAGAGACTGAGACACACCGAGTTACCTCTCCGAAAACCTAAGAAGGAAGTGATGAGTTTCTTAGATAGGTTGAACTACATCAGTCGGTTCATAGCTCAATCAACTGTGGTGTGTGAGCCTATCTTCAAGGAGTTGAAGAAAGATGCTTTGACAAAGTTGACCGAAGAATGTCAGAGTGCTTTTGATGCGATCAAGAATTATTTGTCCAATCCACCAGTGTTGGTTCCTCCGCGAGAAGGGAGTCCATTGTTGCTGTATTTGTCTGTCTCAGATAATGCATTTGGATGCGTGCTTGGTCAACATGACAAAACAGGGAAGAAAGAGCGAGTTATTTATTATTTGAGCAAGGAATTCACTTCTTACGAGGCTCGTTATACTCTTTTGGAGAGAACGTGTTGTGCTTGACTTGGATTGCTCAGAATTTGAGACATTATTTGTTTTCTTATACCACATACCTCATTTCCAAGATGGACCCATTGAAGTACATTTTACAGAAAGCGATGCCGATTGGAAAGTTGGCTAAATGGCAAACGCTTTTGAGCGAATTTGATATTGTGTATGTGACTTAGAAGGCGATAAAAGCACAAGCCTTGGCTGATCATCTTGCAGAAAATCCTGTCGATGAAAATTATGGACCGCTCAAGACTTATTTCCCTGATGAAGAGGTATCATTTGTGGCTGAAGATATTTCTGAAGTGTATCCTGGTTGGAGAGTATTCTTTGATAGAGCGGCAAATCACCAAGGAAGAGGTATTGGAGCTGTTTTAGTGTCAGAATCTGGTCAGCATTATCCTGTGGCGGCCAAACTCCTATTTAATTGCACGAACAACATGACCGATTATAAATCATGCATTCTTGGGTTGAAGATGACCATCGACATGAATGTCCATGAGTTTCTGGTTATTGGAGATTCAGATTTGTTGATTCATCAGGTTTAAGGAGAATGAGTTGTGAAAAACCCAAAGATCACACCGTATGTGCAATATATATGGAAGTTGTGCAAGATATCCGCAAGATTGAGTTCAGACACACTCCCAGAACGCAGAATGAGTTGGATGATGCTCTTGCTACCATCGCTTCAATGATTAAACATCCGGATACTGATCATTTGACCCTTTGGATATAGATATGAAAGAACATCCACTCCATTGTTCACATGTTAAAGCAGAAGCAGACGGTTTGCAATGGTATTTTGATATCAAGAAGTATTTGGAGTCTGGGATTTATCCTGAGAATGCGACATTTAACAGAAGAATTTGATATGCCGTATGACCCTCAACTTCTTTCTAAGTAGAGAAGTCGTTTATAGGAGGACTCCAGATTTAGGTCTTCTCAGATGTATTGATGCTGCTGAAGCTGCGAATGTTATTAAACAAATACATGCTGGAGTTTGTGGCACGCACATGAATGGGCTCACTTTGGCGAGGAAGATCCTTCGAGCCGGTTATTTATGGATGACTATGGAACATGATTGATGAAAGTTTGTGCAAAAATGTCATAAATGTCAAGTGCATGGTGATTTGATCCGAGTGCCGCCTCAGGAACTCAACACTATAAGTTCACCTTGGCCCTTCATAGCTTGGGGCATGGATGTCATTGGTCCAATAGAGCCAACCGTCTTTAACAAACACAAATTTATTTTGGTTTCCATTGAATACTTCACCAAATGGATGGAAGCAGCTTTGTACATGTCGGTGACCAAGAAAGGTGTAGCTGATTTTGTTGGCAACAATCTGATATGCAGATTCGGAGTACCAGAATCCATCATTACTGATAATGGTGCAAATCTCAACAGTCACTTGATGAGATATATATATGAGCAACTTAAGATTACTCACCGAAATTCAACCGCCTATCGTCCTCAGATGAATGGAGCTGTAGAGGCTGCTAATAAGAACATCAAGAAGATTATGAGGAAAATGATTGACAATCACCGAGGTTGGCATGAGATGTTGCCATATGCTTTGTTGGGATATCGTACAACTGTCAGAACGTCGATTGAAGCTACTCCGTACTTGTTAGTGTATGGAACAGAAGCAGTTATACCTGCTTAAGTTGAGATACTGTCCTTGATAATCATCCAAGAAACCGAGTTAAGTAATGTTGAATGAGTCAGCAAGAGGATTGATAAGTTAAACTTGATTGAAGAGAAAAGAATGGTTGTTGTTTGTCATGGTCAACTATATCGACAGAGAATGATTCGTGCTTTCCACAAAAAAGTCAGAGCCAGAATTTTTGAAATCGGTCAGTTGGTCCTTAAACACATTTTTCCTCATCAGGATGAGTACAAAGGGAAATTTGCACTGAATTGGCAAGGGCCTTACATGGTTTGAAAAGTATTATCTGGAGGTGCTTTGATCTTGTTGGAGATAGATGGCACCGCATGGCCAAAGCCGATCAATTAAGATTCTATCAAGAGATATTACGTGTGAATTTTCAGTTTGTATTTCCTGTCATTTCCTTGTAATCGTTCTATTTGCTTGTAATTGCCTTGTTTTAAATTTTATCCCTCTTGTAATGAACTACGTCAGACCTGAATTCTCAAGAATGAGATACGTAGGCGACCTATGTTGGCCTCGGTCACCCCATTATCCCCTTTTATATTTCTTGGTATTTGAACTACGTTCGACCTGAATTCTCAAGAATGAGATACGTAGGTGGCCTATGTCAGCCTCGGTCGGTTATTTTTAAGTTTCTTATTGCTGTTAACCCTTGAGGGGGGAACTACGTTTGGCCTGATTCCTGCCTCAACGGGATACGTAGGCGCCACAAGGGTTCTGTCATGTCCCCCGTAGGATTTCTATTTTTCTTTATAATAGAAACTGGGATAGAATTTTTGAGAGGTATTCGAAAATTCTCGAGAAGAAGATTTTTCCTCAACAGAGTAAGACTGAAGATACTTTAAGATTTGCAATTGGGACAGAATTTTTAAGAGGATATAAGAAATTCTGTGATTTTCTCACTAATGGTTAAAGATAAGGCAAGACAATTAATTGGGACAGAAATTTTTGAGGATGACCTCAAAATTTCAACATGGGTTTATCTGCAGTCCAGAGCAACTTTGACACTTTTCATCGGATAACCAGATAGATCTCCAAGCATTAGACTCAAAGAAGTTCGCTAAGTCTGACGAGACATGACACTTGGGAGTGACCTTTCCTAAATACTACTTTTGAAAATCCATTTTCATAAAAGTTTTCTTGTATATTTTATCTATTTTTGCATAAAATATCTTGTCTTATCTATCAAGAGTCGGGAGATCAGAAAGTCAACCGAAGATAGAAGAATAAGGAGCAGACAACCAAAGAAACCGACACAGATCAGTTTATTTTTAAAACTAATGATTTTTCTGTGGACGCTGATTTATAGGTTTACTCTGAAATCAACAAATTCCCCCAACCGATGAATATAGAGAATTCAGGGGCGAAAAACTCCTCAAAATTTACAATTTTTCTGTGAATGCAGGAAATTTTTTGTTTTGCCTATATTGAAGACTAGGGATATGAATAGCATTATTTCATCCAATTCCCAACAACATGAAATCTGTAATGAACGTCCAACTATGTTCAAAGATGAATCAAATGAAAACCCCGAGAAGGACATTTTACGGTTTTCATCAAAGACGTTATCTGCATCATATTATCAGACATGATAATATTACTACCCGGAGGGTCATTTTATTCGTATTGTCAATTTATATTATACACTATCTGAAGGCTCATTTCACCGTGTTGTCAATTAAGACGATATCACTATCCATAAGGCACCTAGAAGATCACTATGTTGCTCGATTGAAGCACCATCTTCATTTGGTACAAAGGATGCCATCAAGGGAAAATTCATGCATCGCGGAATAGATCCATGCATTTCAAGAGAAAATTCATGATTCACGGAAAAGAAGTCATGCATTGCGGAAAAAATACTCGTGCAAAAGAAAGAAGTCATGCATCGCGGGAAAAATATTCATGCATTGCAAGAGAAAGAGATTCATGCATTGCGAGGGAAAGATTCATGCATAGAGGGAAGAAGTCATGCATTGCGGAAAAAATGTCATGCATCGCGAGAAAATATTCATGCATTGCGGGAAAAATGTCATGCATCGCGGAAAATGTCATGCATCGCGGTAAAAGTCATGCATCGAGGGAAAAGTCATGCATTACAAGAGAAAAGTCATGCATTGCGAGAGAAGGAAATCATGCATCCCAAGGGGAATATTTACCCATCACAAGAAGGTTGATATCAACTGTTTTTCTTTGCAAAAGTGACATCAATAAAACCGTAAAAAACGACATCAAAAGAAATGTCGACATATTGCAATCAACTTTTTATTATTTTGACATAAAATGAAAAGTACGTTGAAGATTACATTGCAAGAATAAGACGTAAGCTTTATTTTCTTTACGTCAAACCCTATGTACTTGACGTCAGATGTCGAAGGAGAACACTCAAGTGTCAACACAGTAAAAGACACTGTGTCCCATTCGAATTGCATTTTTATGCTAATGAGTTTTATCTCAGTCTTTGTCGAGAGCATCCGAAAGGATGAATTCTCCAAAAAAAAAAAAAAAACTCAGGTGCGGATGACATCAAAAAGGATGCAGCACAACGTGGAACTTTTTCTTAGCAGCGAACTGGGACATAGTCCAAAGAGGAGTGTCAAACTTTTAGAACGCGAGCAGAGGAGCGACTTCCACCACAATCAAACCACATCCATATAAGAAGGCATGTGGGTTTATCTTTGGGTTTTGTCAGTTTCAGTTTTGTTTCCGGAAATTATGGTCTCTACCGGGAGTAGCTTTCCAATCCGAGTGTCAATGCACCGAGAGCTTTGGAAATTATGTCCGTGTAAGTTCTTAATTATGGGTGTGAAGTGCACCGCATTCATGACTAAGAGGTTACAAGCCTCTTTTTCATACTCAATTTATTTGTCACTCTTCTAGAACTGAATGCCATCTAGCATAATAGATTTCCTTTTCAACCGATCGAGTCAAACTACAAACAACCTTATTCCTAAGGTTTAAAAATATGTAGGCGGGCTCAATGTTGAAAACTCGGTTGTACTCCAATATTCTGTCTTAAATTTTATTCTCGAGCATCCCTGTCCCTTAATAATTCGGTATCGGGAAGACCATTGAATTCTTCCATAATCGTGTATTCAATCAAGCGTGTCGAACTACAAGTGACCTGAATTCTCACATAGCCTGAGATATGTAGGAAACCCATTTACAGGATTCGGCCATAATTCCTAAAGTCCGTACCAAACCCCTATCCTAAAGATGAATACATGGTCGGTCAAAATTGGTTTGGTCAATTTCATTTTCCTCGAATTTCTTGCATAAATCCAAATAAAATGAGGGACATTTGCTGACACCCAATTTTGACCCTCCCCGATAATAATTAATTAACGAGTTTCTTAATTTTAAACGATTTTGAAATAATTAGCTTTTATAAAGTTTAAAATGTTTTAAGTTATTTTAAATTAATGTTATCAATTTTTTTATAATTTTTAGATAATATATATGTTTTACGTAATTATGTATACAATTAGTATATTTTATGAATATTTAAAATCGCCTCAAAAAGATTTTAATTTTGCTAAGAGTTTTGTCAACTATTTTAGTTACATAATAGTCTATATTTTAAATAATTAGTTTATAATTAAATTAATTATTGCAATTTGTTAAGATTAAGAAGCTTGTTAATTAATTAATATTAATTCATCATGTCTAGTTTTAGTCGAATCACCAATTAACTCGATTTGACTAAATTCTTAAATTAAGTGAACTATTTGCAAGACCACTTTGGGCGTTTTCCATAATTTTTTTAATCCGACCCACCTTCTAAACTCCTCTTCAGCAACCCACTCTACTCGTTTTCCCAACGTTTGATACCCAAAGAAATTCCCAGCAATCCATTTGCAAAATTAAATCAGCCCTTTCTCCCTTTACAGGTAAAACCAGCCCAACTCTTTCTTCTCGAAGACCCGTCCCAATCCTTTGCTCCAGTCCAAACAAAAAGAAAGCAGTACCCGGCCCAATCCTTTGCTCCAGTCTAAACAAAAAGAAAGCAGTACCCGACCTAAATCCTTTTTTCCCAACCCCTACGACCCAGAAGAAAACCCTGAATCATTGAGCAACAATTTTCACGGAAGAAGGAATGCAACGAGCCTTCACGAAACAACGATCTTTCTCTTCTTTTTTTTGCATAGTACAACTTTCACCACCCATAACTGCCTGAAAATTGCCCTTGTAGCCGCGATTTTTGCTTTTGAATCACATGAGATTGCGCCACATTGCGCCCAAGGACGTGGGATCGAATCTCAGCCATCTACTCCCTTTTCCCTTTCTGGAATAGGGTCAAAACTTCAGAAAAAAGATGTCTTGCCTGAAATGGTGAAATTTTAGAGTTTCAATTTTCGAATTGGGCCTCCCTCATCCGAATTTTGAGGTTTTCCCCTTCTTTTCCCAAACCCTAGTTCCCAGCTATATATTGCTTATTATTAACTATTGGAGAGAGGTTTTTTTTTTTTTTGAAGAAAAATGAGGTTTCTGGGAGCTATTTTCTTTTGGTTGGAGAATTTTTTAGGAGGAAATTTGTTGGAAATTGGATTTGGAGAAAAATTTTCGGGAGCCTTACTTAGGAAGAATACAAAGAAAGCTTGAACTAGCACCAAAAGACGCATTATAGACACTTTCGAATAGAGAGTTTTTTTGAATTTATGCCCGTTTTCCTTGTTTGCTGTCCAAGTTCGGTTTGCGTGATATAAGTCTCTTCGTAGTGGTGGAATAGCTCGCCCCTTGCTACTCATCGTCTAGTTGCTGCACCGGAAAAGGTGATCCTTTTTCTTTTTTTTTTCTTTTCTTTTGTCGGTATTCTTCTTGCCTCTGCCTCCATCTCTATATAATATGTTTAATGTATGGGAAAGTTCTGCTACATGACTACTTGTTTGCTGGTCATTATTGGTTTGTTGTTGATGATTTGATGTGTACATGTTTTCTTAGTCGTTTTAGTGATCTAGTCATATGTTGAGTTAAAGTGTCGTGAGTTTTGATTTGACATGTTGGTTTATCGGCTTCTTATTAGGAGTTTGCTTTGGTTACTCTTTCTTCTTGTGTGTTTGTTTTGAGTGGAGTCGAAGCTCCGTCTTCTTCCCTGCTTGAACTTCAAGTCCAAAATCTTTATTTATTATTATTTTTGCTCAGAGTAAGAAGCACGACCTTGTTTCGGTTTATTTAAATAAATGTTAATCACTCAATGTTTTGAGGCTTGGTAATCATTTTTATGCATGTTGTGGCTAATTAAATCGTAGTGGTATATTTTATGTTATTTATTTATTTCGTTCAAATTTGAAGAGATCTATCGTGATTTTAGCTTAATTCTATCGCAGCATTTAGGTGGTACCTTTTCTCAATGATACTCCTTTTCTTTGCATTTGTATATTCATGTCTACTTGAGCTTATGTCGAGCATGTATTTCTGAAAATTGCGCTGCTCGGTTTCGGTTATTTGAAGCTGTGTTTTAGCTTTCCTTCTTTCTTCTTCATCCATTGTTCCTTATAAATTTTTCTGCCCCCTCCCTCTCCTTTCATGTGTTAATCCAGCATCCCTAGACACCATTAAATAGAGTTGGTAGGACTATAGAATGAGATGTCGTTATTTGCAGCATGTTCCCTCTCAACATTGTGAGTTGTTGTGGATTATTGGCTAAGTATGCCCCATATTTTAATGTGTTCATAAGTTCATGTCTGGTTCGTGTTACATGTCGAAATTTATTTTATGTTGGTCCTGTGCTTGCATCCACTAAATTTTATTGTTTGAATCATTATTTTGTTGCCTATGTAGTTATGGAAGTGTGTAGTTGCCTATGTTGTTAATTCAAATTTTATTTATTTTCTTTTTCTTTTTATTTATTTTTGTCTATTTTTTGGCAGAGTACTGTCTTTTTCTTGTTTCTTTTTGTTGTTTTATTTATGTTCAGGTGCTTAGTAATGTTAGATCACGAGAAAGATTACCTATGCATCATTGTCTACCAATTTATGTGGTTAATTGAATATCTCTGCAATTCCTATTTACTACCAGGAAAATAGTTGTCATGTTTGTCCGTAGTCCATTCTCTATCATTGAATCCACATATATTTGCATATTAATACGATATTCCTTGTTTAACTGCAAAAATGTTCATGTTCTTCTCTTATTTAAAGTGAGCTTTTTTCCGAAATCAGTGGGGTTATTTGATATTGATTGCGTGAATTGTCTCATTTATTTAGCTTACTAGTAATTCAGATATTATGATGGGAGGTTGAGTCCCATCCTATGCTAATTCTCTTTCTTTTGCTTTTGCCTAGTTGCATGGGAAAATCGTCCGAGTTCGTCACGAACTCATCCCATTCCTCTTGCATTTAGGAAGAGTCATAAAGACTCATGTTTATTCGAGTCAGCCGACCAGCCTTAAAAATCGACGTACAGGTCCCAAAGTCGGAAAAAATTAAAAAATAGGCCGAGAACATGAAGTTTGGGCCAAGAAGCCCCATATTTATTTTACAAAATATTGTATTTTATTATTTTTCGGGCTTAAGCCCTTGTCACCCTTTTCATTTTTTAATTATTGTATGATTAGTTTAGGACAGGTGCAAATGGAAATGGGTCAAAGGCCCAAAATAAATGGGTCCAAATACCGGTCCAAGTGGACAAAAACCTGATTTGGACCCAACTCTCTCTCTCTCTCTTTTTCTCTTACTTCATCGCTTATTTACCTGTTATTAATTGGCGTTAGTTTTAGGGTTGAGAATTCGAATCCCCACAAGATGCCACCTCGTTTTAATCGCTTAATTAAATCAATCAAAAATAATGAACTAAAAATAAATTTTGCAAATCTCAATTAGATAATAAAATTAACACTTCATTTTCAAAACAACTGTAAATAGTTTTATCTCATAATTAAGTAAGACATTTTAGCCAAATAAGTTACTTGTCGGAAGTCGCAAGTTAGCGAATATTTTAGGTGCCTTAAACACCTTCCTAAAATACTAATAGGAAACCCCGAACCCTCTTAAGGTTTTCAATCGGTTTTTCTGTTTAAATCTTTTGAAAACTAAGTTTTTTTTTCTTTAAAAATTAAGTGGCTACTCTAAATAAGTCTCAAAACGTAAATAAAATATTTCTTCTTTAAATAAAACAGTCACTTTAAAAGCCTTTATGCACATTCCAAACATGTTTATAAGTCCACAACACAACAATGAACCATATTTACCTTCAAGTCCATCAATACATTATAATGAAGTCATAACCAATAATTCATGCTTAGAACATATTTCATTAACATATCATAATACCTTACTCACACTCCCAATCCGAGCAAACTAGTGCAATACCTATGTGAAGACCCATAACCCCACATAAGCTTAGCCACCTAGTAAAGGAATCATAAGCATTGTCTTTACATCATACTATTACATAGCAAGTATATTCAACATCATACATGGCAATCTAGACCAACAACATGACTATCAAATGAAGGTGACATCATAAGAGACCAACATTATATAGAATCAACATTAGGCATTTCATTCATAACATAAGTATATAGAATTATCACCCTAGGAGTTCCCTCAAGGTCCACATGTGCAATGTATAGGTAAAGTCCCATACCCTTACCTACAATAGTATTCCTATCAAGTAATCCTAGTTATTATGCATTTTTTTTTACTTTCATTCATTCATTCATTTTACTTTCGGGAAACATTGCCATAACCGACAATAGACCATGTGAGCTAAACATGAAATCAAGTGTTGAATCCTCACACATAAAGGAGGGCATATTACTTGCCAAGGTAAGACATTAACATCATAATAGCGTCTACGTGGATCCGCTAGCTAGGTTTCCTAATGGGCACATAGTTAATTAAGGAACTAGGAGGTTGTTGCTAGAAACCTTCTTTATGCTTATTAGCATTGTAGTTTCCACCTTATGAGACTTTAGGTGAACCTACCTTTCTCATTGGAAGGGACACCTCTCACTATCTAGTTCACTCGGTGCTAAGCTAAATATTCCTTTTTTTGAAGTTACTTAGAGTCTTCCACAACATTACGTTATATCATAGTTCTTACGAGTCTGACCCCTTGTATAACATGATCATAGATCTTAGGTTATAGAATGAGAACTTTATTTCATTACAACCCATCCATAAGTGAGAACATTACATCGTAGTCATGGTAATAAGATGCACAAGAGAATTACTTTCAATCCTCCATAACCTTACCTTATCATTATCTCACATTCATCATAATCATAGCCTAATCATTAATGCATAACTTCATTATTTACTCTACAATTGAATAACAACATCAAGTATAGGCCAACTTCAAGACAATAGAGTATTCATGATCTTGGAAGTCTTACCTATGGTTTCTAAGAATCTCATCAAATATATCACACTCAATTACATCATATTCATCCCTTAACTCAAAAGTTATCATCACATATTGGTAAATTTTCAAGAACAGATTCAATTCCAACCTCCTTCAATCATAATCAACCTAATTCATAAACTAGGGTTAGGGGAAGATGGGTGTTCATGAATATTTATAGAGATTTCGGGAAAATATTTAAGGAATACTTCAATACAAACATAAACATGTGCAAATCAGCAATAATAATTAAATTTAGACAATACAATTCAACATTGAAAGTAAACCCACGAAATTGGATAAAAACATGGAAAATGAAGATCTTTGAAAACTAACTTTGAAGAGCCTCTTGGGGAAAGGAGTCCCAAGAGTGAATAACATCCATACCTTGAGAGTTATTGAAGAATGATGAAGGAAAAGTTGAATCTTTATGCCCTAGGAGGACCTTATTCTTCTTCTTTAATGGTAGCTTAGAGTAGTGAGAGAAACTAGAGAGATGTGAGAGCTAATTGGGTTTGGCGAATTTTGAGGTGTTAGGTTAGTTTAATGACTTAGGGGCTTATATAGTCCTAAAATTAAAACCGTCCCTAAACATTAATTAACTAACAAACTTATTATCTAAACACCCCTAAATTAACCGAAATTGGACAGTGAACTGAAGGTCCAAATGACAAGTCCTCGTTGACGTACCGTAGTCCAAACCGCAGACTGTCTTGGTCATTCGTGGTTTGATTAAGAGACTGGTTTTGGGTACCTTTTGATGAGGTTTCAAAGTGTGGACCAACGAGACCAATCTATGGGACATCATCTCATCGACAGTCCATCGTTGCCCGTTGTGGTTCACATTTTTTTTGACAACTTTTTGGGGTCAAATGTTGGGTCCTCCTCAAGGACCCGTAGGGTGATTCTTGGGGAGTCTTACCCGGACGTTTCGACCCTAAACACACTCTAAGATTCTAAACCTTTCAACCAAATTTGACTTTTATACGACTCTTAGAACCCCTTGAAACACATGAAGGCACACTAGTTCAAGTTCCCTAGTATCCGGACGTCGTGGTCATTTCTTGAAGATTTGATTCTAACACTTCCTAATTAAGATCATTAACTTTGTTTAATCTTAGGAACACTGATTTGAGGCATATTTCATCAAGTGAGGCTCTAGACTAGGTCTTTGGACTTTCGAGGTGTAACAATATCCCCCCTTAGGAACATTCCTCGAATGACACTTTAACATCTTTTTGGAATTATGACTCACGACTAGCAGCCTAACCAACATATGATATAAATGACTCAAAAATCAAAGGAGGAAACATTCACTCCATTCTCAAAACAACAAAACAACACGATGAGGTAAGAACTTCATCAAACACCAAAAGGCATATTTTTCATGATTTCACATTATGCAAGGAGGAATGTCCTTCTCCATTTCATATAGTTCAACACTTCCAACAAGAAGTACTACATGATTTCATTACTTCACACTTGAACATTTCACAAGAAATATCACATAACTCAATATACCAAACATGTAATCAAGTATTATCAAATATGAAGAACACATAAATTCAAGGCATACATGAAACATAGATTTTTCACAATATTATGCATAATGAAGGGAAATCATATAAAATTCACCACATACTTAATACCCTTCATAGACAAAACTAAGGAGAAAATACTCACCTCAACCTTGAATAGAAGAGGAACGAAAAAGATGACGCTATCGGGACATCATGCCGGCCTCGGCCTCCCAAGTAGTATTTTCCACTAGTTGGTTATTCCAAAGAACCTTTACGGAAGCTACCTATTTATTCCTCAACTTCTTCACTTGCCGGTCTAAGATCTCAATCAGGACCTTTTCATAGGAAAGGTTAGCATCAACCTTTAATCCATCTAGAGGTAGGATAGAACACCGGATCACCTATACACTTTTTGAACATGGAAACGCGGAAAACCGAATAGACCAGAGCCAACTCAATAGGTAACTTCAACTCATAGGCAACACTTCCGATGCGTTTCACAACCTCATATGGTCTCACATACCGGGGACTAAGTTTCCCTTTATTCCCAAACCTCATCACCCCTTTCATGGGTGATACTTTTAAATAAACCATGTCACCTACCATAAACTCAAGGTCCCTTTTTCTATTGTCGGCATAATATTTTTGTCGACTTTGGGCCGTCTTCAAACGATCCCTTATAAGTCGGACTTTCTCCACAAATTCATAGATTGCTTCAAGACCCAATATAGCAAACTCACCTACCTCAAACCACCCAATTGAAGATCTACATCTTATCCCATAAAGGGCCTCAAAGGGTGCTGTTGACACCCAATTTTGACCCTCCCCGATAGGAATTAATTAACGAGCTTCTTAATTCTAAACGATTTGAAATAATTAGATTTTATAAAGATTAAAATATTTTAAAGTTATTTTAAATTAATCTCATCACTTAATATAATTTTAGATAACAAATATGATTTACATAATTATGTATATAATTAATATATTTTATGATTATTCGAAAATCGTCCCAAAAAGATTTATTTTGCTTAAATATTTTACTAATTAGTTTAGTTATGTAGTAGCTTACATTTTTGGATTAGTTGTTTTATAATTAAGTCAATTATTTTATCTCGTTAAAATTAAGAAGCTTATAAATTAACTTATATTAATTTATCTTATTTATTTATTTAGGCCGAAATAACCAACTAAATTCAATTTGGCTGATTTACTAACTCAAAAGACTTTAATTTTGGGCCCTTTGTTTAATTTTTATCAGCCCTTACCTCATTCCTTTTTTAGGACCATTTTAGTTAGGCATTTCCTAATTTTCCAGCGGCCCAACATCTTTTCTTCAGTCATTTATTTTCCAGCAGCCCAATCATGTAACCCGGTCCAGCCCACCTTTTTTATTCTCAAGTAAACCCAAAAACGACAGGAGAAACGTCAAATTCACAAGCGACAATGACCCCAAACGGCGTGAAGCTAGACGGAAAGCAAACAACAGTAGCACGATAAATGGAAGAGCACGCGAGGAGCAGAAGCCAGTACGCTGGATTTTTGTCTTCTTATTCCCATCCCTTTCTGCCGTACTGTTGCAATCGTGTTATAGGTCCTTGTAGCGCGAGATGAAGCTACACAAGAGATCAAGGACTATCGATTAGATCAAGACCGTCCACATCTCTTTCACCTTTTTGTCTTGGCTGCAAAATTTTTGGTAAAACCACAGTCTTCCCCATCCTTGGGGAAGAGAAATTTGAATTGGGATTTTGATTTTGGAGGATTCCGAATTTGCCCTTTTCCCCCCAAAAAAATCGTAGCCTTAATCCCCCGCTATAGAAGGTCTCTTCCTGTTCATGAAGGGGTGGGGGGTGATTTATTTTTTTTTGAGTTAGGAAAATAGTTGGAGACTTCAATTAGAGATTTTGGTTAGGAAATCTCACTAAGGCAAAAGAGAGTTCGACGAAATACTTTAATACATACTAAGTATTTTCGTTGCGTCCCCTCTCTCTGTCCCTGTTCCGCTGCGCCAATAGAAGGTAATACTCTCATTATTTTATATGTTTGAAATTTCTTAGTTTTCCCTTGTTAAGTTTCATTGAATCTCTTCATTGTGGCCTATTTGTGTTTTCATTGTCATAGTTCAAGATATGGAATGTTTCTTCAATAGTCTTAGTTAGCTTGCTTACATGTCCACTTGCTTTGTATTTCTTTCATTTCTCATTTCTTGTTCCTGTTTGTAGCCTGCGATATTGTTTGAATATGTTAAACATGATTTAAATCAATGGTGCCTTTTGTGTTTCACTTTTTATGTGACTAGTCCTTTAGAACGTTTTGACGAATCTTCTCTATATTTTTCTATGTCTAAATCAGATCGTTTTCTTTAGAAAGATTAATTATTCGAGATTTTCTATTATTAAGATCGTTGTCAGCTCCATCCTGGATGTTTCCCTCTATCTATATTCATGTCTGACTTTGTTTTGGCTGGAAATACTAAGACTTGTGGTTTCGATTTGTTAATTGCAAGAGTCTACCGGGATACACTTTGAATGAGAGATAATATTCATCATTGCCGTCATATATTGTGTAGTATTATAGTATGCGTTTGTTTTACTGCTCAATTTTGCATTTTCTATTAAGAACTACCGTGTTGATATCTACATGTTCTGTTAATACTTTCTTTGGTTCCTTTGCTTGTGTTATTTGTCCGAAGCTCCAATTTATTGTCCACTCATGTTGATTTCAAGTTCACTACGATTTAGAGTAATTTCCAGATTTAGCATTCTGATAATACAATCGAAATTGCCAACTATGGTTTTCTTGTTCATTTTCGATATGTTATACACGGTTCACACAATTTGGTCAATGCAATTTCCAGTTAATTTGTTTTCTCATGTACTATTTTCTACTAGAGGTGTTAAATGTTGCAACACCCTTTGATGATAGGTATGTTTATGGTAGGGTAATCATCTTTAGAATATTATTATTAGCTACTTGTTTTATTTCTTGTTGCCAGTATTCGATTTTGTCTTCCGTATATACACTATTAGTTAGCATAGTTGTTCCTTAATTGTTAGTGATTAAATGTCTACTTGGATCCTCTTAATTGCTCGTATGAAGTTGTCACATTTAAATACCACACTGTATAGGTTAATTATGTTTTAATTTACTCATTCTTGAGTTAGATTGCATTTTCTAATGAAGTAATTTGTCCGCTTATGTGTTTATGTTGCTCGGAATATATATTAAATTCTTTCCTCTACCTTGTTTTGCATGTGAAATTTGCCCGAGTTCATTATGAACTCTTATATTCCTCTTGCATTTTGAGAGAGTCACGGAGGCTCGAATCTATCCGATTGTCGAGTCAGCCAGCAAAAGGAACATTTTGCAGTGCTAGAAAATTGAAGAAATGGTGTCGATAGGCCCACCTAAGATTTTTGAAGTTGTATTTTGTTATTTTTTGGCCTAAGGCCTTATTATTTTGTATTATTATTATCTTGGTAGTTTAGGATATGAACTATTGAAATGGGCCAAAGGCCCAAAACTAAATGAGACCAAATATTGGTCCAGGCGGACAGAAATTGGATTTAGGCCCAACTCTCTCACCCTCTTTACTTTATTACGTTATTATTTGTCAAATATTTGTCGTTAGTCTTAGGGTCGAAAAAAAATTCAAATCCTCGATAGACACCTTTATGTTTTATCCATTAAAATTAAATCAATCAAGTCTAAATAGATTTGAAAAGATAATAAATTTTGCAAGGTAAAAACTTACTTAGATATTAAGTTGATATTTCACTTTTTATGGATTTCAAATAAATATGAATTAAGTTAGAATTTTAGCCAAACATGTTAATTATCGGATAATCACAAGTAAGCGAGCATTTTAGGTGCTTTAATAATCATTCTTAGACGTTAATAAAAACCTCTGAACCCCCTTAAAAGGTTTTCAATAGATTTGTTGTTTAAGTCTTTTTGAAAACAAAGGTTTCTTGATTTTTCCTAAAATTAAGTGGTGACTCCAAACCAGTCTTAAATTAAATATTTTTTTCCAAAATAAAATAGAATGACGACTCCGCTGGGGATTTGAATGGTTGTAACCCTAAAATTAACTTGTTTGGTTATATGTGATTAATTGTCTACTTTCTTTGTTTATCATATTATTGAACTGTAGCATTTCATGGCATCAATTTTACCAAACGGCAAATAGAATACATTAGGACAAAGGCGGTTACGTGGATTACCACGACTGTCCTTCAAAAAACACAAAAGTCTAATTTTTGGAAGTAATAAATGCATAGTTGGCTTGCGGTCATCCAACATCGTTTATTAATCTTCACCCCGTTATTTGTCCGACTCGGGTAACCATCATTTCTAAACCAATTCTAGTCAACCTAGGGTAGAGTGAAGCCAAATCCAAATCTAAGCATTAGCCTAAGACGACTTAATACCCAAGGCGTATTAAGTCTATTAGTGAAATCGCCAAAATCATGTCCAAGGTCCGCGACCTAACGACATACCATGTTATTTGACATTTGAAGGATGTATGTGTGGAAACCTAATTTGAGGTGGGGAAACTTAACCGTGTTTTTTTTGCTAGGTATGGATAATTTTTCTAAGTTTGACATGGTTGTGGAAGCTTCGATTTTACTCAAGATGTGGTATAACGACTTTGACGGGGATCAAAGAAGAACCCTCAACAAATATGTGGATGCCCTAACTGAACTAATCAACATGGTTGGTTGGCCCAAACTCATTGAAGTCCTCACAAGATACTGGATAATGAAAAAATGGTGTTCCGATTCGGAACCATGGAAATTACCTCGACAGTTGAGGAAATTCGGGACTACATTGACACAGGTGGTACAGGGTTAGAAAGAAGAGTGAGAAACCAAGAAGACATATTAATCCCTAACAAGCCTTCTGTCGAAGATATTACAAACTAGCTTGGATTGGGAAAGGATTACACCTACTGGGCCAAAGATTCTAGTATCTCATTAATGGACCTCTACATTAGATTCGGGAATGCGAGCTTTTACGCAAACTATAACAAAGAGTTCCGAGTTACTTACAGAGAAGGGGACATAATCAGACCTTTAGCGTTCACCGTCGCGCTATTGGGTAATATAATTTTTCCACACGGCCCGAGCCTAAGCATCAACACTCGAGTGATAATGCTTGTACACACTTTATTCCACGGGCACCTGAATAAAGGGAAAATGAAGTATTATCCCATTGCTCCCGTCATTCTGTCAGACAAGTATCGAGCTTTGGGGAAATGAAAAGAGGGACATCGCTACTTTCAAGGTTGTAAGCTGCTCCTCCAATGTTAGATACTGAGTCATTTGGCGAAGGGACACAAGACTCAGCAGCTTCATACCCTCGATGATGGAAACACTCTCAAACATTTGAACGATAGGTTATTTTGGGCAAATCTAGGAAACCGGAGGACTACAGAAAGATGGGCTCAGATTTTTCCGAGATAAGGGAAGAGGATATCCAATGGATGCTCGATCGCGTCATCTCGAAGTATGTCTTTGTGGGGGGCCGGAGACAACTCGTGCTCCCATTACCAGGTATTTGGGGAATTCGTCCTTACGCACCCTTCCGAGTGCTAAGGCAGTTTGGGAGGAAACAAACCATGCCTCAAGAGGCATACTAGCATATCTACGTGTATGACATTGGGGATGATAGAGTAGATAACGCTAAAAAGATGCTGAGAGAGTGGAGAAGGGCCTTACGGATGAAAAAAGTCACCGTTGCTCCAGATCAGTTTAACGTCAGATATGATAAAACTTATAAGGATTGGTTAAAAAGCAATATACAAGGTATCTCCTTTCCAGTCCCAAACAATTACCGCAGCGTGGAATACAAAGAGTTCAAAGTTGTGATAGAGCTAAGAGAGGTAAAGCGGGAAGCTCAAGAAATTCACGCCAAATTTCTCCAAAATCAGTGTGCACTTGAGAATACAACTCGAGAATTTGAAAGCTTGAAGCGCAATTTTGATGAGCTCGACTTATGGGTCAAAGATAAGTTGGATGGGATGCGATTCGATGATTGGGAAGAAAAAGGACGTCGGAGCGAGGATTACTTGATGATGCTACGGTATACATTTCAGCAACACAAGACACCGGAAAGCAACATAGAAGAAGGGCCATCAGGGACAACATACTGGATTTCGCCCCGGTGTGGGTGTTTTCTATATGTTTTTCTATCATTATTAGCCTCTGTGTGGGCTTGTATTTCCTTTATTTTGGTACGTCTTTCAAATGACCCCTGCGTGGGCCTGTCCTTTTGTATTTTTGTCTTCTCCCTATTTTTTCCCTGCTTATTTCCCCTTCAAACATTAACTATTATATGTGAAAATTTCTTGGGGGGTAACTAAATGGTTCAATTCCACACGTACATCTTTCAAATACGCTAGGCCTACCCTTGACACAAAAGGGTCTCCTACATGTTTAGAACGCGATATATGCGCTATAACTCTTTACGTGATATGTTTCTCTAAATGAGGACGTTGCTACCCCACTTCTTTTCAAAAATTTCTAAAAAAATGTATACAAGTCACTACCCCGAAATTGTTCGACCAAAAGTCCATGAGTCTTGAGTTTCTCAGCCAAAAATGAAATCCTTTCATCAAATGCTAAAACATTACTATGTCACCTCAGAAAAGGTAAAATCACAGCTATGGATAAAGGCAAGAATATCAAAATCGAACCAACCATAAAGGATCTATGGTTGCTTGAACACGGGCTCCAAGTAACTATAGTAAAGAGGTTCGAAGTAGAGGTCGCCACCGCGGCCTTTAAAGTCGCAAGCACGACACTAGAAGAGGAGTTAGCGGCCAAGATGTTAAGACACGCTATCACGGATGAAGAAATATGGAGGTTGCGCGGAAAATACCCTCTTCTAGAGAACACACTCTCTGTCCTTGTGTATACTGAGTTGGAAGGTATTGAAGACGAGGAGGAGGTTCCCTATAAACCTCCTTTCCAAGGATGTCTGGCCAAGGGGAACGATAGAATCACCCTCGATGTATATCTTCAAGAGCATCGTATAAGAGTGGAAGTCATTCAGTGCGCTCTCATTTTCGAGCATTTTCGAGCTGAATGTATTATGAAACCTAGAAAGAGAACCACTTACCAAGTCGGATCGGAGGACATTCGTAAGACCTGTGCGTGTTATCCCAACCAGAAAGGGCATACAATAGAAGAGTGCGTGGAGTTTAAAACTGTAGCCCGCTACCTGCTTGATACTGACCTAATCACGAACAGATGGGGTGACAACGTTATCATTGCGGATGATGAACCAAGGCTCAACATACCGGTCACTGAGAAGACTGAGTTTTACCATTGTTCCTTCACGCCTTTCAAGAAAATGATATTGGAGGTCTACTTATAGCTGGTTCGGAAGGGGGTCTTTTTCCCTCTCTATAAGGACGTGGGAGTATTATATTCCCTTGGAAGAAAAGTTTGGAAACGTAACACTTATCATAAATCCACTGATCATAGCATTGAAAGATTTCTCGGATTTTGCCATGACGTGGAACCCCTCGTCAACATTGGAACGATTCATGTTGAATTTGTCCCCCCCGACTAATGTAGCGATAAAAAGAAGAATGACTTGGATAAGGTAACTTTTATCTTTTAGGAGCTTTATTGTCTGTTTTTCACTTTCCCTATAATCGTCGAGAATGAATGAAGAAAACAAGTCTTTCCTTTTGTACTCGAACTACGTAGGGCATGAATTGTCCTTGCGAGATACGTAGGCAGCCTTTCAAGGCCTGACCCCTATCTTTCAAAATTTTCATTTCCCCCTTTCATTCTACAAGGAAATGTGAGGTCCAGATCAATGGATGTCAAAAGAGATGCAGCAAGAAGACCTTAGCTAAACGTGATTTAACCTTTCTGAGATAGTCTCAAATTAAAATGAGCAAATTTCTGCTTGTTCAAAAATCAGTTCCCCATTACTCGTGGGTTAGCATGTCCCCAAAGATGGCAAATTTTGTGTGTTTACATGCTCTCTCTGTGATATCTTGCATTTTGTTATCCTAATCACAAACTAATACGTTTGCCTTTGAGTAGTTTTTCTTTGTCAGGTACTCAAAAACTGATCTGTGTTGAGAAAATGGCTGAACACCCATACTTCACCAGGTCCAAAGACCCTAAAGATTCCTTCTCCGACCAATGTTTGTCAAAAGGCAAAGAGAAAATGGTTGAAACTTTTCACTATACTGATTTGAATGAAATAATTGTGGATGAACCTATCATTGCTGAGCAAAACAAGTTGATTGCACAATTATTCAAACAGATTGCTGAAATGGATAAGACTCAAGATTTGACGAATTTGGCTATTATTGCCAACACTCCCACTTTAGACAACGAAAGGCCTCCACTCCATTTTTCTACTTCGGATCCAAAGACTGGCATCATTGACTTAACTACCCCTAACTCACATCATGCTAGCTCTTCACATAAAAGTCACCGACTTCTCAAAATCCAAATGTAAACTTTTTCTGGAATTTTCCACTGGTCCATCAAATCCCTACTCAAATTGTCCAAAACCATCCTACCCTTAAACCCATAACTCTAAAAACCACACTTCATCTTCCAATATCGCCAGAATCATACCTTTCATCGGCTACACATTTTGAACCCAATCATTGTCAGAAGAATGAGAAGCAGTGGAAGGTCATAAAAAGAAGGGCTGAGAAAAGCATTAGAGAGGAAGTTATGAAAGCAATGAATGACGTTCAATACACCCCAGACATTGTGGGGTTCAATTATGAAGATCTTTGTCATCATTCACATTCGGAACTTCCAGACGGTTTTAAAGTACCAAAGTTTGACACTTTTAGTGGAGTTGAAAATCCTTTGACTCATTTGAGGACTTATTGTGATCAAATTATTGGAGTAGGGAAAGATGGAACTTTGTGAATGTGACTCTTGAGTCGAAGTCTAAAAGGAGAAGCTTTGGAGTGACTTATTTCTAAAGAAATCAAGCAGTGTCCAAGTTGGAACGCTTTGGCTAAAGACTTTATTGAAAGGTTTGGCTATAATGTATAATCCATTCCCGATCGATACTCTTTGGAGAGGATCAAACAGAATTCTACTGAAAGCTATCGAGAGTATTCCTACCTTTGGAGAAGAGAGGTCGCGAGGGTTAGGCCTCCCATGACTAAGAAAGAAATTATTGAAGTCTTCGTGCGCATTCAAGAGACGGAGTACTACTATAGAATGTTACTCATTCTAGGATAAAAGTTTAGTGAGATAGTTAAAATTGGAGAAACTATTGAAGATGGCCTCAAGACCGGAAAAATCATCCGAATGACTCTGCAAGATGAATCCTCAGGACCATTAAGGAGAAAAAGGGAAAATGTTTCCTCAATCTCATTTGAATCGAGTCAGAAGTCAAAAAGGCATGCCACTCTGAATGTTCAAAAGCCTTTTACCATCCCAAACCTACCCTTCAGCTCCACGAAATCTTTACCCCATCAGACCAAACTACCAAGCTCCACACCATATTATCCAAATTACCAAGCTCCATTACCCAATTATCCAAATGTTCAATCAAGTTTCCAAGCTGCATTGCCAAATTACCCAAATGCCCATCATAGCTACCGAGCTTCACAATACTCAAATTTCCAAATACCAGCACCTACTCATCATAATCTTCCAAGTTACCGCTAAGTACCTCAATCTACATGAAATGATTATAATTTTTCTTGTCAGAAATTTTTGAAAAAATCTTCTCGAGTCATTAGTCCTTTGGTTGAAAGTCGAACCAACTTTTGTAGAGATTGAAAGAAGTTGGTCTTATACAAACAGTTTACCCAAAAAATGTCAATGTCAATTCGAGACTTTACATACCAAATCTTCATTGTGCTAACCATTCAGGAGGTGTTGGACATACCACTGAGGATTACATCAATTTAAAACATGAATTTCAAGACTTGATTGATCAAAGAATTGTCATTCTTCAAACTTTCACTTCCAATGCCAATGATAATTCACTATTGAATTGTGGAGGATTCACCATTAACATGATTGACCCAAAGTCTCAAGCACCTACTTGTCAAAACGCCCAAAATTATTGTCAAATACCTCCACCTCGACAAGGTTATTATGATCCTCCTCGTCCGAGTTTCGAGAAGAAACCTTCTTGGAATTTTACGTCGCTCATTCAAAAGTCTGACGAATTTATTTTAGCAATTGAGTGCGACAGGAATTATTCATCCAGTTGAGCCCAAGCATGTTGATACAAGCTCCTAATTTTACCGAGTCGATAAAATGTGTGCATATCATTCCAATAGTGTTGGGCATGATAGTGAAGATTGTATCAATTTATTGCACAAGATCCAGGACTTAATCGACCAGAATGTGGTCAAGACCACTACACCCAACGTCTACAGTAATCCTCTGCCGAACTATGGAGGTACCACTATACATATGATAGAGACAGAGGAAGAGTGGCGCCTGATAAAGACTATAGTTCCTGCTAGTCCTGACAACCTTGAGAAAATTGTAGCTTCTCCGAGTATAATTGAGAAAATCAATATTATAAGCATGACACTCTGTCAAGCTTTTGCTTCTGTGTCAAGAGAGGTTCAGAACAAGAAGGGAATTAATCATGTTCCACCAAAGTCTTTGTATCATTTACACCAGTCCTTTCTAGTAGAAGATTATGCCAATGAGACGGTCTTGGAGAAGGAATTGGGGATCATTTTGAAGAAGAGGATGCTGCAACCAAGAAGATGACCGAGACACCAGGCATACGAGACTTCGATCCAATGGGGCAAGTTCTTAATTGGATTTTCACTCCGCTCTTTATCTCTCGCTCAACGTGATAGACAAAAATGAATCTTATGGCCAAAGTATGTATTTCCTTACTTTCCATGAAAGCCTCTCCTATTGCGAATTTTATTTTACTTGTTTTAATTCTGCTATCTAACTGTCTTTGTTTTTGTTTGAGTAAAACAAAAATATTTAAGTTTTTAAAACCTGTCAATATCACGTTATGTCACAAGCTGAATGAACGTGATGAGGTAGATGGAGATGAGTTTCAAGAGTATGACTAGGGGATCATACTATTCAAGCACATTGTCAACGATTAAAACAATTTGAGACTCAAGGTAATTCAAATCAAGATGAGACAGAAACTGTAAATCTACAAAAGGATGACTATTTCAAATAAGTCAGAATCAGGGTCCATCAGAGATAAACTCAGAAAAGAGAACTCAATAAATTACTTAGAAAATACATCGAATGCATTTATTTGATCACAAGTCATGGTGGAACATAGATATTCGTCTCAATTTGTCAATCGACTCAGATGCTATCAAGAGCTGCTATATTTGAAGATTTTTTAGAATGTATTTTGTTTCTATCCTTGTAATTGCATCGTTTGTTTGTAATCGTCCTATGTTCTGTAGTTAGAAAAAATATTTCTTGTAACGAACTACGTCTGACCCGAATTCTCAAGCATGAGATACGTAGGCAACCTATGTCGGTCTGGTCACCCATTTATCCCTTATTAGTATTTTCTTTCATATTTGAACTACATTCGACCTGAGTTCCCAAGAATGAGTCGCGTAGGCGGCCTATGTCGGCCTCGGTCAATTTCTTTGTAATTTTATTTTTGTTAATCCTCGAGAAGGGAACTACCTTTGAATTGATTCCTACCTCAACGGGATACGTAGGCACCACAATGGCTCGTTCATTTCTCCCGTAAGATTTCTATGTTTCCTTTACAATAGAAACTGGGACATAATTTTTGAGAGGGGCTAAAAAATTCTCAAGAAGAATATCTCCCCAACAAGTCAAGATTGAAGTTACGTTGAGAATCGTAACTGGGACAAATTTTTTGAGAGAATCTAAAAAATTCCATGATTTTTCTCACCAACAATTCAAGATACGCCAAAACAATTAACTGGGAAAGAAATTTTTTAGGATGACGTCAAAAATTTTCATGTTGGCTGCATTAGAGGTTTAAGATAGCTGTGAAAAACTCTAGCATGGTCAGGAGTTCAGAAGTAGCTTCAAGTGATCCCCAAACGTTGTTTTTCAAGATCAGAATTAAACTTTAATAATCTTTGACATTTCAAGATTCATATCTCCAATACTTCAACAATCTTCAGAATCTTTCCGACAAGTTGTTTGATAGATCTCGACATATCAACCCCAAATGCTTTCATCAATCTTGACGTGACATGATACTTGGCAATAAAAATTTTCAATTACAGTTTTTTGCAACCCATTTTCTTAAAGATTTATCTTTTTATTTCAAATATTTTGCATAAATGTTTTGTCTTGTCCATCGAGAAGCGAGAAATGGAAGCGATCAACTGAAGATAGCAAACCAAGGAGCAAGAGTTTGAAGAAGTCAACATATATCAGTTTATTTCAAAAACTAACAATTGTTCAGTGGATGCAGGTTTATGAGATATCCTCGAGTTCCCATATTCCTCTATTCGAAGAATATGGAGAAGTCAAAAGGGCGAGGAGCTCCTAAAAATTGATAGATTTTTCTGTGGATTCAGGAAAGTCATTGAAGTTTTTCAGAAGAAAAAAGAGAGTTTTGAATACATGCAACAACACCTCGTTCAGATTTCCAGCAAGGCATGAGCTACAATTGAGTGCAAATGTTCAAATATGAACAAGTGAAAACATCACTCTCAACATGTAGAAGCATCTACAATGACATCCAATTACATTTTTTAGCATCAAGAACATTTGAAGAAAATCAACAAATCGCGTCGATATCAGGCGTGGTAATGTGAGACCCTCCCAGAGGGACATTTCTACAAGTATTGTCAAATGAGATAATACCACCATCCAGAAAGACATCAACGTCATTTCATCGACGAAATATTATCATCCTACCAATGGATCAACATTATCCTACCAATGGATCATCAACGAAGCATCATCATCCCATCATCCTATCAATGGATCATCAACGAAACATACACATCCTATCAGTGGATCATCAATGAAGAATCATCATCATATCAATGGAACATTAACATCATCCTACCAATGGATCATCAACGAAGCATTATCATCTTATCAATGGATCATCAATGAAGAATCATCATCCTATCTATGGAGCATCAATATCATCCTACCAATGGATCATCAACGAAACATCGTCATCCTATCATGTAGCTGCATTATCCTACTAATGGATCTTCATCATCCTACCAATGGATCATCATCTTTCTATCAATAAAGAATCATTTTTCACATCATATCAAGTCATCATCTATTGCGTCAAAATCGACAGAGGTTGACGTCAGAACATTTTCCGAGTACGGTAAAGCATATGACTTCTCTATTTAAATTACAGTTTCTTCTAACAAGTTTATTTCATTCTTTTTCGAGATCATCCAAGAGGATGAATTCTCAAATTAAGGCACAGGTGCAGACGACATCAGAAAAGATGCAGCACAATGTGGAACTTTTTTAGCAGCAAATATTCATAGAGCCATCCATCTCGTTACAGTTGAATAATCATGAGCCATCTAGCTCATTGCAGAGATCACCAAAGTTTGCCATGCAGAAAACAAGCAATAACATCTCCAAATTCTCAACAAATCATGAGTTGTAATGAACACACTGTGTTCGAAAGCGGTATCCATTATATTTTGTTCTCAATACTTCTTTATTTTCTCATTTAAAGATGTTTATGCTTATCCATTAAGATACTCATTTGTTATAGGAATGATCTTTCTTAATTTTTTCGCTCAAACTGCTAGCTAAAGCGTCATTATGTCTACAAATTATTTACTTTGAGTGTGCAAGCATATACTGAACATATTTATGTGACATCCTTCACATTAAGAGTAACTGAAAAGCATCGTAAGAGATACTACCACTTTTCCAGTTACATTTTCTACTAACAAGTTGTTTCAGTCTTTGTCGAGAGCATCCAAGAGGATGAATTCTCAAATCAAACCACAGGTGCGGATGACATCAACAAGAATGCAACACAACGTGGAACTTTTTCTTAGCAGCGAATTGGGACATAGTCCGAAGAGGAGTATCAAACTCTTAGGACGCGAGATGAGGAACAACTTCCACCACAATCAAACCAAAAACCTATTAGAAGGCATGTGGGTTTTTCTTAGGGTCCTTTGTTCCGGTTTTGCATCCGAAAAATTCTTGATGTTTACCGGAAGCGACTTTCCAATCCGAGTGACAATGTACCAAGAGCTTTGGATATTATGTCCATTTAAGTTGTTGATTATGGCTACGAAGTACGCCGCATTCATGGCTAAGAGGTTACAAGACTCTTTTTCATACTCGACTTAATTTTTCACTTGTTCAAAACTAAAGGCTATCTAGCATAATAGATTTCCTTTTCAACCGATCGAGTCAAACTACAAACAACCTGAATCCTAAGGTTTAAGGATATATAGGCGGGATCAATGTCGAAAACTCGGTTGTATTCCAACATTCACTCTTAAATCTTATTCTCGAGCATCCCGGTCCCTTCATAATTCGGTATTGAGATGACTTTTGAATTCTTTCATGATCGTGCATCAAATCGAGTGTATCGAACTACAAGTGGCCTGAATTCTCATATAGCCTGAGATACGTAGGAAACCCACTTCCAGGAATCGACCATAATTCATAAGTCCATACCAAATCATTTTTCCAAGAGATGAATATGTGGTCGGTCAAAATTGGATTAGTTAACTTTATTTTCCTTGAATTTCTTGCATTAATCCAAGTAAAATGAGGGACAATTGTTGACACCCAATATTGACCCTCCCGATAGGAATTAATTATCGAGCTTCTTAATTCTAAACGATTTGAATAATTAGATTTTATAAAGTTTCAAATGTTTTAAGTTATTTTAAATTAATCTAATCACTTTTTCATAATTTTAGATAATATATGTGATTTTCATAGTTATGTATATAAATAATATATTTTATGATTATCCGAAATCGTCTCAAAAAGATTTTATTTTGCTTAAATATTTTACTAATTAGTTTAGTTATATAGTAGCTTACATTTTTGGATTAGTTGTTTTATAATTAAGTCGATTATTTTATTTCGTTAAAATTAAGAAGCTTATAAATTAACTTATATTAATTTATGTTATTTATTTATTTCGGCCGAAATCACCAAGTAAGTTCAATTTGGCTGATTTACTAACTCAAAAGACTTTAATTTTGGGCCCTTTCTTTAATTTTCAGCAGCCCTTACCTCATTCCCCTTTTAGGACTATTTTAGTTAGGCATTTCCTGATTTTCCAGTGGCCCAACATCTTTAACATCTTTTCTTCAGTTATTTATTTTCCAGCATCCCACTCATGTAACCCGGTCCAGCCCACCTTTTCTCTTCTCAAGGAAAACACAGAAACGACAGGAGCAGCTTCAAATTAACAAGCGACAATGACCCCAAATGGCGTGAAGATTGATGGAGTGCAAACAACAATAGCACGATAGACGGAAGAGCACGCGAGGAGTAGAAGCCAGTACGCTGGATTTTTGTCTTCTTCTTCCCGTCCCTTTCCGTCATACCGTTGCAATCGCGTTGTTTGTCCTTTTAGCGCGAGATGAAGCCACACAAGAGCTCAAGGACTATCGATTCGATCAAGATCATCCACGTCTCTTTCACCGTTTTCTTCTTGGATGCAAAATTTTTGGTACAGCCACAGTATTCCCCCTCCTTGGGGAAGATAAATTTGAATTGGTATTTTGATTTTGGAGGATTCCTAGTTTGCCCTCCCCCCCTAAAAAAACGTAGCCCTAATCCCCTGCTATTTAAGGTCTCTTCCTATTCATGAAAGGGGAGAATTTTTTTTTGAGTTAGGAAAATCGTTGGAGACTTCAATTAGACATTTTGGTTGGGAAATCTCACTAAGGAAAATAGAGTTCAACGAAATAATTTAATACACACTAAGTATACCCGTTGCATCCCCTGCTCGCTGTCCCTGTTCCATTGCACCAATAGAAGGTAATACTCTCATTCTTTTATATGTTTGAATTTCTTAGTTTTCCCTTGTTAAGTTTTATTTAATCTCTTCATTGTGTCTTGTTTCTGTTTTCATTGTCATAGTTGAAGATATAAATGTTTGTTCAACAGTCATAGTTAGCTTGCTTACATGTCCACTTGCTTTGTATTTCTTTCATTTCTCATTTCTTGTCCCTGTTTGTATCCTGCCATGTAGTTTGAATATGTTAAACATGATTTAAAAAAAGTGGTGCCTTTTGTGTTTATCTTTTCTTTCTTCACTGTTCGCCTGTTATATGTGACTAGTCCTTTAGAACGCTTTGTCGAATCTTCTCGATATTTTTCTATGTCTAAATCAGATTGTTTTCTTTAGGAAGATTCATTATTCGAGCTATTCTTTCTTTAAGATCATTTCCAGCTCCATCCTGGATGTTTTCCTCTATCTGTATTCATGTTTGACTTAGTTTTGGCTGGAAATACTAAGACTTGTGGTATCGATTTGTTAATTGCAAGTGTCTGCCGGGCAACACTTTGAATGAGAGATAATATTCATCATTGGCGTCATATATTGTGTAGTATTACAGGGTAAGTAAAGCTATGGACTGGGTTCTCACTCTAACCCAGTACCAGTAATTTAAAAAAATGATAGACATCTAGCGCATTCACTCATTTTTTTCTTTTTGATAGGCCAACTCAAAGAGGGAAATGAAAGGGGCGTTAGCGGTCTTTTTTGCCTCGCCTGCTACTGGGAAGAGAGAGCCGATGTCATTCTTTGCTTCGTTAGAGAATCAAAAGATATCAAGCCTGTCTTTTTATGAATCCTCTGTTCATGAATCGGATGTGCGATGGGACATATTCCTTGATGAGGATTGCTAAAATCTTTCCTTTTTAATGAAGAAGACCGGGTTTCTAAGCTCGATGTGGGAAGTGGAGATTCTGGAGACAGGCTACCTGAGTGATGTATCTCGTTTAAAGTGCCAATCATTAATTTAAAAAAATTGATAAGATTAATCTGTCGAATATCTCATATTTATGAATTATGGGTGAACGACAGGAATTGAACCCGCGCATGGTGGATTCACAATCCACTGCCTTGATCCACTTGTATACATCCGCCCCCTCGCCTACTTACATTCCATTTTTACATTATTTAAATTCGATAACAAAAGATTCAAGTTTGAATATTTTTCTTCTTTCTTCTTTCAATGATATTATTATTTTGATTATTATTTCAAAGTTAAGAATATGAAGTCAAAATTTTATTTTTTGTGGAATGAAATAAAAAAAATATAGTAACATTAGCAACAAGAGGAACACATTATATTTCTACAATCTTAAATAAATAAAAAATAAAAATAGAATACTCAATCATGAATAAATGCAGGCAATTACCCTCTCTTTCTTTTTCGATAATGTAAACAAAAAAGTCTATGTCAAAGAAGGGGATGTATTTTATTTTTGTTTTAAGAAAACGATAATCTTATTTCCCGAATCATTGTACATTTCAATTTGAATTAGGAATTATGTGCCAACTCTAAGCAACCCTTAACTGCATATGCATCTGATCATATATATATTATCTATTCGCGGGGCTTATTTATTGAAAAAGAGGGAGTGGGGGGGGGGGAGAGAGGAAGAATGGAAAGCCCAAACATTATTAATGGGACATTTTGATCCCCTTTTCCTCTCATCCTCCCCGGTTCTTGTTCAGGAAAGGGTTAACACAAGGATTTTATTTCGAAGAAATCTCTAGAGTTTTCCCTTATCCGAACGGGTCTTGCAAGAAAATAGGATTTCATATTGAGCTCCAAATATACGCTATTGGGATGGGATGGCTCCTACTAGCTCTCCCCCCTAAGAACCGCACATGTGAGTTCCCCCGCATACGACTCAAGTGGCGAAGGCCCTTCATTTTGCGCTTGGTAAGCGCTTTTCTGTAGCCAAGCTTACATCTAGCCTATCGGCAAGAGCCAAATGCCTTTGTTTTACTACTCGATTTTGAATTCTCTATTAAGAACCATCGTGTTGATATCTACATGTTCTGTTAATACTTACTTTGGTTCCTTTGCTCGTGTTATTTATCCAAAGCTCCATTTTACTTTCCACTCATGTTGATTTAAAGTTCACTGCGTCTTAGAGTAATTTCCAGTTTAGCATTCCGATAATACAATAGAAATTGCCAACTATGGATTTCTTGTTCATCTTCAATATGTTATTGTTACACCTTCAAATTGAGCTAGATTGAATTAGATCCTAACATGTGTTTCATAAGGTTTTAAAGTCTTAAAATGGTTAATAATGGTGTTTATAGACATTATATAAAGTTTAGAAGTGTTTGGAGGTCAAATGTCCAAGAACGCCCAAGACGTTTGAAAACTAGTCGTGGTTGAACTAGTTGTCGTAGTGTTTTATAGTGTTGTTTTTGGGTACGGTTTGAGGGTGAAATTGAGTATTGATGGTTCCTATATGTATACTAGCATGTAAAGGGTCAAAACTTCCAAGAACGACGCCCAATTGACCAGCTTAAGGGTCCCAAGGAGGACCCAAACATAGCCAAGCAAGCTGCCGCACCAGCCAAGAATTGGCAGTGGCTGCGCGTCGCGCAACCTGTTCTAAGAACAGAAAATTTTTCCCTGCAATGCAGGATATCACGAACCATTCTGCCTCAAAATTTTCCGGAAACAAAAACTGAAAATGCCTCTGCGAAGAGCAGTAACCTCCTAGATTTGGTCGCGTCTTATTTAAGTCAATTTTGAATTGGTTAAAATGTCCATTAAGTGCAGGGATCTTTTGGGTAATTTGGGGATGACTTATTGACGGTTATTTAGTCTTTTTAAGCCCCTAAACTCACCAATGAAAGTTAAACCCTCAACTCAAAACAAAACCTCTCCATTCCTTTCTCCAAAACCTCCATTGATGAAGCTTTTAAGTTTCAAGGAATAAGACAAATTTTCTAGGTTTTTCTCCATCGATCTTGTGGGATTTTCATCACAATTAAGGTATGTTGCTTCATACTTGAATTTTCTTTCTTCAACGAGTCAATTCAATTGGTTTTCAAAGATGATAAAAAACATGAATCCTTCTATTTCAACTTCTAGCCATGGGTTCTTGCATGAAACGATTTAGAACGATATTTTACGGTATAATTGATGTTAGTTGAATGATTTTAGATAAAAATCCTTATGAACCCATGCAAATCTGAAATCCTTATTTTGACTATTTTGTGGGTGATTTGATCATGTCTCTATACTATTGAATTCTTCTGTAGTTTGATTAGGGCTATTGAATTATGAAAGAATTATGGTAAAATTGTAAGTAGGCTGTCCTAAATCGACAAATTTATATTGTACTATCTTGGATTCATTGTATATTGTGATTATTGTATTGAATTGGTGATCATGAATATTGTTAAGAGCCTTGGTGTATTGGATTAGTTGAATTGGCTATGGATTGGAGTTGTTGATATTGAAATGGTGGTACGTTGACCTAAGCTTCTCTATATTGTGTAGCATAGGTGTTTCAATTGTGATGTTTGGTATGGTCCACTTATGTTGGCGGTGCTTATGTGCTATACTTGTGAATGATGTGTCCTCGTCGGCATTACTTTATGGAATATAATATTGTCATGTTATATCTTTTATATGTGATTATTTTGAAGGTCTATATGAATTATGTGTATATGTGCAGTCAAAAATATGTGTTCTTCTAAGTAATTGGATGTAATCATGATAGGCTGCATTGATGCCTTATATGTGTAGACTTGATGTTGAAGTGTGAATCTTCTTATTTGACTATATGAACCTTATGATGAGTTATGTTGATGATTCTTTAGAAGTGTTTAGGGTGACATACAAGTATACTTAGTTCACCCTATATGCTATATAAATGATATTGTACATGTGATAAGATGATAATGAAGTGTGTCTTGTTTTGGTAGACCTATGTCCCTTACTTGATGCATGAAGAATATGAATATTAATCCTTGACTTAGTAGGCTAAAGCACAATTTGTAATGAATGTGTATGTATGAATGGAATATGATCTTGAATATAGTAAATAAGGTCATTTATGTGGAACCTTTTAGAAAGATGGTTATGATATCCTTGAAGTCGAAAGCCGTAATGGTATCCTTCTTGTGTGAATGGTAGACTGAGGGTTGGATGGCTGGAACGACATGA
The DNA here is from genome assembly GCA_022817965.1 of Solanum lycopersicoides. Lineage (NCBI taxonomy): Eukaryota > Viridiplantae > Streptophyta > Magnoliopsida > Solanales > Solanaceae > Solanum > Solanum lycopersicoides. Next base: position 9,022,693 of record JAJJBR010002323.1, read on the forward strand.
AATCATCCTTAGGAAAGTCATTGATCTATCTTAATAACCATTGTAGGCAGCCTTAGTGGAACCTCTTTGGTAAGATGTATTATGATTTGGTTCTGAACAAGATATGTTACCTATTCATATGCGCTTTTATTGAATTACTCTATGAGAACAAAGTCTAGCACCGAGTGAGTATGCTTGGGGAGTAGATCTATTCAAAGATCAGAATAGAGTACAAAGAAACCCTTGATATTCCTTTACCATGTGTCGACATGGAATGTGTCCTAGTTTTACCATTGGCAAGTAAAACACCCTCCATAAGAGTAGGGTAGACTCTGTATTCCATGCCTAGCTAGCATTGTATATGCTGGTTATTGACTATTCTCATCATGTGGGATAAATGCTAGTGTTGGATAAGTACTATGAAGTTTAGGTAGTGGAATGTGACGCTATCTAGACATTGCATGACTAGGCTTTGAAGATATTAGTGTGTGACTTCCCTAGGTCTTCTCCATGACCATTATGTGAAAGTCCTTAATTTTTGAATGACTCTTAAATGGTCTAATGAATATAATGACTTAATTAAAGGTATGTTAATGAAAAGTTACCTATCTAGAGTAGCTTTAAGGATTGCTTAGGTAGGCTTGGAAAGGGTGCATCGACGGTCTCTTCATGTCTTACTTAGGCGAGTCTTAGAGTAATTCTAGGTAGGGAGTCTAATGAATGAAACAAAAGTACTCTTAGGTAGTCTAAAGGATCTCTTTGGTGTGTGTGAAGGGGTTGTATGAGCGGTCGCTTCAAAACTCACTCAAGTGAGCCTTAGAATCACCTTTTGTAGGAGAGTCTCATGTTGTGTGTTTTAAAGTAATATTGATGTTATATTGTGTAGGGTGACTTATATGTGATGTTGGTATTATATGTGGTTTGTTATACTTATGTTTATGAAGTATTACTCAAAAAGAGCATGTTTTATACAAATGTCCGTTTATCATGATTTTATGCATTACACCATACTTAGTACATTGCAATGTACTAATTCCATATATTTTTTCTATATCTAAAGGTGTAGGTGGCATTTGAGAGGAGTAAGTGAAGTGGAAGCTTGGATTAGAATTCATTCAAGCAAAAGTTGGGGTATGTTCTCACTTGATCCGAGGACAGTACTATCTTTAGATTTCTATGGTTTAAAGACATTGTAATAGACTTAGTGTTTCTATATTTCGATTGTATGGCCGTGTCCCAAGATATTCGTGTATCCAAGATGGCGACTTTGAGACTTAGCCTTATTCATTATGTTTTCTATGAAAGATGTTTTGAAATATTATTCGTGTGAAAAGTTTTAATTCCACACTACTTTTCATACATATATGCAATGAATGATGTCAAAGGGCTCGTATGAGACCATCGTATAGGTCGAGTACGCCATGTTACAATTCGAGGGAATGTAATATCTTCTAGGGTGTACTCTCAGGTCGTGAACAGCTTGGTATCATAGTATAGGTTATGGAAGTAGTCTTAGGAAACCAAAGTCTTAATAAGCCACGTCTAGTAGAGTCTTGTTCATCGGTGTGAGTCGCGACACATCTATGAGCGAGAGGATATAGGACGATAGAGTTTCCCTTTTACTCTACTCTTGTGTAGTGTCGTAGATTTAAAAGTTTTGAGTGTCTATTCTTAATGTTTTCCTTCTGATTATAGAAGATTACTACTAGAAGAATGGCCACAAGAAGGTTGGAAGAGGAAGGAGTTCAAGAGAGAATTCCCCAAGGTGGATTGGATCCACAAGGATTTCATGATCCCCAAGATGCTCAAGTCCCTCCCCAAGGTGATCAAGTTCCTATTGGAGGTGAAGGTAATGAGGTTCCGGTGGTTCCCCCAGACATGACTAATGGTGAGATTAGAGATGCTCTACTTGCTTTAGCCCGAGCTATGACAACTCATGTGAATAGGGGTGTTGAGCCTAGGGTGAATGCTTTAGAGAGTACCATGTCCTCTAGATTGATAGATTTTGTGAGAATGAAATCTCCTATCTTTCTTGGATGTAAGGCGGGGGAGGATCCCCAAGAGTTCCTTGATGGTGTGTACAAAGTGTTGAGTGTTATGGGGGTGACTTCTAGGGATAAGGCGGAGTTGGCTTCATACCAATTGAGGGAAGTTGCTCAAGTATGGTACACTCAATGGAAAGATAATAGGCCGATTGATTCGGGTCCTCTAGAGTGGGAGGAGTTTAAGGAGGCTTTCTTTGGAAAGTACTTTCCCCGTGAAAGGAGGGAGGTGAAGCTTGAGGAATTCATTAAGCTTAGACAAGGGAACATGAGTGTGGAAGAGTATTCTTTGAAGTTCACCATGTTGTCTAGGTATGATCCATCCTTGGTGTCTAACAACAGGGATGAGATGAGTAGGTTTGTGACCGGTGTTGCCAACCTTGTGAAAGAAGAGTGTCGTATGGCCATGCTCCACAATGACATGAACTTGTCTAGGCTTATGGTGTATGCTCGATCCATTGAGGAGTCCAAACTTAGTAGGATCTCAAGGAATTTGAAGAGGAGTGGGTCCAATGAGCAAAACCAACCTAGGTTTAAGAAGAGGGCTCCAACCCAAGATGGACCTAGTGCTCCTAAGGTCAAGGGTGAAAATGGTAGTGGTTCTCAAGGTGGCAAACCTACTTGTATTACTTGTGGGAGGAAGCACTTTGGGAAGTGTTTAGTTGGTAGCAAAAATTGCTTTGGTTGTGGAAAGGATGGTCATAAGGTGAGGGATTTTCCTAATATTGCAGCTAGAGGAAGAGAAACTAAGCAAGATCCTCCAAGTGTTCCGGAAAGTGGTGCTACAAAGAGGAATCACTTCTATGCCCTCCGAGCTAAATGAACAAAGCCGGATGAGGATGATGATACCGGTAAGTTATATTTTTCTCTCTTGTTTTGTGATGGGTTACTTCTAAGTGGGGGAGTATGGTGAGTAGTGGAGTGGGTGATTTTTTGTCTCTTCTCTTCTCTTCTATTCAAGCTTGAGAGATAGAATGTCATAGTAGCATGTTGCATGTTGCATTTTGTTTAGGAGTCTTGTTGAAAATGAATTTCATTGATTCCTTGCATTGTGCATTCTATAAAGTTATGATTATGTTGAAAAATTGAATTTATATGGTTTTGTCTCTCATATTGTCATGCTTTAATCATAAATTGCTTAAGAGTTGCATTTTTGGAAATTTGAGCATGTTTCACTGTAAGCTTTGGCAGTTCACTGTAAAGATTTTGGAAAATTGATTAAATTGTGTTTTCATGGAAAATAGTTATAATGCGTATAGAATTTAGGTATATGAGCATGATGATGTGTGGCGAAGGAGTTCCTCCTATATAAAATGAAGAATGTGAGTCTTATTGCATGATGAGTTGTAGAAGTAGTTTCTATCCTCTTGTTGTGTGTTGAGTTTCTTAATGTCGTGAAATTGATGTTTCTCCTATATATGTTATTGTGTATTGTGTGGGATGGTCATGTTCTGATAGTGTTGAGTTTCTTATCTCTTGAAAGTGCCTAAAGAGTAGAAAGTGTCATTCGAGGATGAATGTTTCAAAGTGGGAGAGTAGTGTTGCACCCTCAAATTAAGCTAGGTAGAATTAGAGCGTAACATGTGTGTCATGAGGTTTTAAAGTCTTAAAATGGTTAATAATGATGTTTATAGGCAGTATATAGAGTTTTGAGGTCAAACATCTAAGAACGCCTAAGACGTTCGAAAACTAGTCGAAGTTGAACTAGTGTGTCGTAGTATTTTTAGTGGAGTTTTGGGTACGGTTTGAAGGTGAAATTGAGTATTGATGGTTCCTATATGTAGACTAGCATGTACAGGGTCGAAACTTCCGAGAAAGATGCCCCGTGTATCAGCCTAAGGGTCCCCAAGGAGGACCCAAACATAGCCAAGCAAGCTGTCGCGCCAGCCAAGAATTGGCATAGGCTCTGCGTCGCGCAGCCTGCACTAAAAAGCAAAATTTTTCCCTGCAATGCGGGGACATCAAGAATCATTCAATATCGAAATTTTCCCGAACCAAGAATTGAAATGCCTCCACGACGTGCAGTAACCTCCCAGATTTGGTCGCGTCGATTTTAAGTCAAATTTGAATTGGTTAAAATGTCCATTAAGTACAGGGGTATTTTTTCTAATTTGAGGATTAATTATTGACGGTTATTGAGTCTTTTTAATGCCCTAAACTCACCAATCAAAGATAAACCCTCAACTTTAAACAAAACCTCTCCATTCCTTTCTCCAAAACCTCCATTGATGAAGCTTTTAAGCTCCAAGGAAAAATACAGATTTTCTAAGTTTTTCTCCATCAATCTTCTGGGATTTTCATCACAATTAAGTTATGGTTTTTCATCCTTGAATAATCTTTCTTCAAGGAGAAAATTCAAATGGTTTTCAAAGATGATCAAAAACATGAATCCTTCTATTTCAACTTCTAGCCATGGTTCTTCCATGAAACGATTTGAAACGATGTTTTACGATATAATTGATGTTAATTGAATGATTTTAGATCAAATTCCTTATGAACCCATGCAAATCATGAAATCCTTATTTTGACTATTTTATGGGTTATTTGATCATGTCTTTATACTATTAAATTCTTGTGTAGTTTGATAAGGGCTATTGAATTATGAAAGAATTATGCTAGAATTGTAAGTAGGATGTCCTAAATTTATAAATTCATTTGTTACTATCTTGGATTCATTGTATATTGTGATTATTGGATTGAACTAGTGATTATGGCTATTGGTAAGAGCCTTGGTGTATTGGATTGGTTGAATTGGCTATGGATTGATGTTTTTGAGATTGAATAGGTGGTATGTTGACCTAACCTTCTCTATATTGTGTAGTATAGGTGTTTCAATTGTGATGCTTGGTATGGTCAACTTATGGTGGCGGTGCTTATGTGCTATACTTGTGAATGATGTGGCCTCGTCGGCATTACTTTATGGATTATGATATTGTCATGTCTTATATTTGATATGTGATAATTGTGAAGGTCTATATGAGTTATGTGCATATATGAAGTCAAAAATATGTTTTCTTCTAAGTAATTGGATGTGATCATGATAGGCTATAGTGATGTCTTATATGTGTAGACTTGATGTTGAAGTGTAAATCTTCTTAGTTGACTATATGAACATTATGATGAGTTATGTTGATGATTCTCTAGAAATGTGTAGAGTGACTTGCAAGTATACTTAGTTGAAACTATATGCTATATAAATGATATTGTACATGTGATAAGATGATAATGAAGTGTATCTTGTTTTGGTAGACCTGTAACGACCCAAAGTACACCCTAGTCGTTACCGGCGTCGTCGTCCTCGAAGAGGACTAAGACAAGACTCTTAGCTTCATCATAGCATATCATAGGTCAAAAACGCGGAAAAATTAAAACTCGTGTTTATATAGCAAGGAGGTTTAGATAGACCTCTACATAGGAAGCATACATAGGCTTCTCGCAATAGACCATAACAACGCATAGGAATTTAGTCTACTACTTTGTCTCACATTAACCATCTATCGGAATCAAACAATCCGGGCAAGCCCTTATACAAATCCATAATTGCCACATAGGGCTTACATCAATATCTTCAACAATAGGAAATAAATGAATGTCTACTAGACAATACAAGTACTACTAAGATAGAGTGTGTGGTAGCATCCTCGAACTAGCGGGCATACCAAAACTTGGAGAGTCTAGTCCAAGCCTTCTTGCTTTAGCCTCAATAATACTGCAACGGCCCGAACCTACAATGTTTTAGAAAAAAGGAAAGAAATATGGGTTAGTACAAACCACATGTACTATGTATGGTCCCTATGCATAAAAATCGTTAATGCATGAGAAAAGGGATAATTTAGTCAAAACTATACAAAATGACCAACAATTCAATATAAACATATAAGGAATATCATAATCATATCATCATATAAGTAACTCAAGCAACACTTGTGCAATGCCAAGAATAAAGCCCCATAACCTTATCCAAACCTAAGTATCACATTAAGCAACCCATTTCATACTTACAACATATTCTCATATATAACATGCTGCATATATCAACACTAGTCATAGCTTACCAACATAATCATAAACATAATCTTAATAATAATAGAACACTACTAAAATCACCCTATAGGGTCCCAAATGTGCAATGTGTAAGAGAAGTCCCATACCCTCCCTCACACAATGTAGTAACCTTTAGGGCAACCTTAATAGAAGTTCACATACATAACTTGTTCATACCTTTACTTTATGGAAATTAGTACCATAACCGACATGATACCATGTGAGCTACATGGAATCCGGTGTTGTACTCCCACACCGAAAAGAGAGGGTTAACACTTGCCTAAGGTGCAACCATTCAAACATAGCTATTATAGGTGGATCAATTAAGCTAGAGTCTTATGTGGGCACATAGTTAAGGGTCAAGGAGATTGTTTCTAGAAACCTTGACTACTAATCGTGAAGGTTTCCATCTCATGAGACAACACATATCTTGGGAATCCACACTACTAATCCTGAAGAAACCCATGTGGGAGGCAGGACTTACTAACGTGAGACCTCCATGTCATTTACATGCCCTTTCGGTGATAAGCAATTATTCCATTTAGTAATCATCATATATTATCATTCAAGTTCACATTAGTCTTTTTTAGACCTTTAAGTAAACATCTTATCATAATAGCTCATAGGTGATCACAAGTGAGAACTATCCTTTCGCTTTTAGACCCAACATTATAATCATGAGAAACTACATTCAATCATATAATGATCATACCATAACATAATTACATACTTCTAGCCAATTCATATATCTAGGGTTAGGGATGAGGGATCCTTTTCACCAACATCACAACAACACAATAGCTATATCATCATTATCACATAAGTAGATTTCACCTTGCATAATTGAGATCAAAGGAGAATCAAGATCATACCTCATTGAACTTCATGGGACTTCATACTTCAATACCCAAGAAATCACAACCAATATATGAAATAGGGCGATTCATGAAGCATTAACATAACTAAAATAAAAGTAAACAAGTGACATATTCATCATCCTCAACAATTCACCTTAATCATTCCAAGAAATTAAGGATTTAGAGAAAAGACATGGGTCAAGGTAAAACTCATAGGAATTCATTAATTAACCATTAATTCATACTTAAACAACATTAATTCATCATAATTCATCACAATTGATTCGCAATTTCGTTTTAGAAAGAAGACCCATGTGAGGAGAAAACCCTTGTTTTAGGGGATTTAGAAATCATCTTTTGAAGGACCTCTTGGGGAAAGGAATCCCAAGAGTGAAAGAAACCATACCTTATAGATGACAAAGCCACGAAATTGAGTTGGAAAACTTGAAGTCTTGATCTTCTTCTTGGAGCTCTAATGGTCTTGAATAGAGTTTTGGAGGAAGAGAGAATTTTGGAGAGAGAGAGATTTTTGATTCCAAATTGTGGGACTTTATTTGAGTGATAAAATTGACTTACAACTAACCCTAATACATTATATAGTCACCCATTATATTACCCAAAAGACTCCTCACTTAAATGGGTTTATTTGGGAAGTCAAAACACCCAAAATACGACTTTTACGATATCTGGGAAGTAGGTGCGCGTCCCGGGGTTAATTCCCCAATTTGTTTTCAAATTTTGATCTGAGGCAGTGAGTTCCATGTAAGATCCGTGTCGCACACTAGCCCCCCAATTCTTGACTTTCGCAAACTGCTTCGGCAGTCTGCCTACCCATGTTGGGGTCCTTTCCAAGGACCCTTCCGGTGGTCCTTTGGGTGTCGTTTTCGAACGTTTAGACTCTCTATACTATACTCTACCTAACCAAAGTCTTTTTAAATGTTTTGGACTCCATATGACCCTACGAAACCTTCTCCAAACATAGGGACGTCAAGTAGTTAAATTTCGCTAGTTTCCGGACGTTAAGGCTTTTCTTTAATCCTATTGCTCCGAAACTTCTAAAACAAGTTATTTACACTTATTTAGGTCTAAAAACATCATTATTCAACATATTAATCCCTAGTATAGGTCATGGAATTTACGGGGTGTTACAATATCCCCCCTTAGGAACATTCCTCCCCGAATGACACTCTAAACCTTTCTATTGGGAAAAAGGAAAAAGACTCAAGACTAGCAGCCAACCAACCAACAATATCATAATGAGTCACAACTCATAGGAGGAAATTTCAACTCCTTTTAACATATAAACATAGCATCAACAAATAGGAACTTAATCCACAACATATCATAACACTAGCTCAACTTTTCATATCACATAAGGAGGTACTACCTTCTCCATTTCAATATGAGCTCAATATGAACATTAAAAGTTGACATGTTGATTTCTTATCAAAACAATATCAATTATGATCATTATAATCTTCCATGAATACTTATAGCACACAACAACTCAAGTGAAAGCCAACATAATAAACATATTTCATGGAAAGACAAGAATTCAACTTAGGCATGAATTTCTACTACAATATGCACATATTTAGAAAACATGATAAGTTCAACATTATTCATAATAGTCATATAAGGAATTACTAACCTTAATATTGTCTAGGAGTAAGGGGAAAAAGATGAGGATATCGGGTCTTCATGTCGGCCTCGGCCTCCCATGTTGCACCCTCAACACGGTGGTTCCTCCATAGCACTTTTATGGAGACAAGCTCCTTATTCCTCAATTTCTTAATTTGACGATCCAAGATCTCAATCGGGACCTCTTCATATTAAAGGTCCTCCTTTACCCCCAAACCTTCTAGAGGAAGAATGGAAACCGGGTCACCTATACACTCTTTAAGCATAGAAACATGGAATACCGGATGAATCATGGCTAACTCATTTGGCAACTTCAACTCATAGGCAACACTCCCGACCCTCTTAGAAATTTCATACGACCCCATATAATGGGGACTAAGTTTCCCTTTCTTCCCAAACCTCATCACCCCTTTCATAGGTGAAATTTTCAAATAGACCCAATCTCCCACTTCGAATTCAAGGTCCCTCTTTCTATTGTCGGCATAGGACTTTTGCCGACTAAAAGTCGTTCTCAACCTCTCCCTTATAAGTCAAACCTTCTCGGTGGCCTTATACACTGATTCGGGACCAAGAAGAGCAAACTCAGCCACTTCGAACCATCCAATCGGGGACCGGCACCTTCTATCATAAAGTGCTTCAAAAGGTGCCATACCGATACTTTCATGGTAACTATTGTTGTAGGAGAATTCAATTAAGGGTAGATGATCATCCCAATTACCCTTGAAATCAATCACGCAAGCACTTAATATATCTTCTAGAGTTTGAATGGTGCGCTTCGCTTGTCCATCCGTTTGAGGGTGGAAAGCGGTGCTAAGCTTTACTTTCGTACCAAGTCCATTTTGGAAAGATCTCCAAAAGTGTGAAGTGAATTGGGCTCCTCTATCCGAAATGATCGATAATGGGTCTCATGTAACTTCACAATATCTCTAACATACAATTTAGCATACTCCTCCGCCGAGTAAGAAACCTTTACGGGAAGGAAATGGGCTGACCTGATCAACCTATCCATTATAACCCAAATGGAATCATGTTGTCGACGTGTTCGAGGCAAACCTACCACAAAGTCCATGTTGAAATCTTCCCACTTCCAAGTGGGGATATCAATATCTTGGGTTAGGCCACCCGGGCCTTGATGCTCGGCTTTGACTTGTTGGCAATTTGGACACCTCTACAAAAACTTAGCCACCTCCCTTTTCATTCCATTCCACCAATAGATGTCACGCAAGTCATGATACATCTTGGTGGCCCCTGGGTGGATGGAGTCGGGAGCCATGAGCCTCATCCATGATTTTATCCCTTAAACCATCCACATCCGGCACACATAACATCCTTTGGTACCTAAGTACCCCATATCCCTTTTGGGAGAAAGATTCATTATTCTTGTTAAGGACCGACCCTTTTAACTCCATCAATAGGGGATCAAGATGTTGCTTAGACTTCACATCCACCACTAAAGACGACTCGGAGTTATGATGAACCATAAAACCACCTTTCGATGAATATTCTAGTCGAACACCCAAACGGGCCAACCTATGAACATCCTTGACTAGTTCCTTTTTGTCATCATTAACATGAGCCACACTACCTATAGACGCTCGACTCAAGGCATCCGCCACCACATTAGATTTTCTGGGATGGTAAAGGACACTCATGTCATAATACTTTAAAAGTTCTAACCATCTTATTTGGCGTAGATCCAAGTCTTTTTGGGTGAATACATATTGGAGACTTTTGTGATCGGTGAATACATCTACATGCACCCCATAAAGATAGTGTCTCCAAATTTTCAAAGCGAATACCACGTCCGCAAGCTCAAGGTCATGAGTTGGATAATTCTTCTCATGTGGATTGAGTTGTCTAGAGGCATACACTATGACTTTTGCCATGTTACATGAGCACCCATCCTAGGACCACTCGGGAGGCATCACAATAAATCACAAAGCCTTTGGTACCCACCGGTAGGGTCAATACCGGAGCAGAGGTGAGTATATCTTTCAATAATTGGAAACTCTTTTAACACGATTCTGACCATTCGAACTTGGAATTCTTTTAGGTTAAGGCCGTTAATGGAGATGCGATAGACGAAAATCCCTCAAAAAACCTCCGATAGTAGCCAACCAACCCTAGAAAACTCCGAATGTCGGTAGGACTAAAGGTCTCGGCCAACTTTTGACCAATTCCGTTGTAACGACCCGAACTCTGGAATCCGAGTCGCCACTGGCGTCGTTGATCTCTCAGAGGTCGCAGACAAGCCTCTTCTTGCATTCATCACATTCATATGGTTAATTTTAGCGGAAAATTTAAAACTTTTAAACGTATGAAATATACATAGACTTCGTATAGTTATTTCATGAATTCGTCGTATACTAAGCGAAACATAAATGTAACAACCATCTATCATAAGAATCAATTTGAAACAGAATAAGAATATATCATAAATACTTTTGCCAAACACGACCTTATTACAAAAGCTTCGAAATGAAAGTACTAAAGAAACACTCGGGACAACGTCCACTAGCTATGTCTAAAACTAAAACTAGACTAAAACTGTAGTATCCTCGAAATGAAGAGGACCTACCAAATGGTCTGGAGAAACGTTGATGTCCAAACCGTTGCAAGAGTCGTCAATCTGTCCTTTAACCTGCATCTATAAAATAGTAAATAGTAGGGGTTAGTACACCACTTGTACTAAGTATGGGTGTATGCACACATACACATAAAGCTACGCATGATCAAAGAAATCTCTTCCTAAACGACATGCTATTTCTGAAAAGTCTAGTCACTAGACTTTCTTAATTCGTTGGTTGTGAATTGTGGTATGAATATGATGTATTTTAACGCATTCAAAGAACACAACTCTTTTTATATATGATTACAAGACATTAGTATCATCAACATAATTTTAGAACAACTCGGGCGAAGATTTGAGATTTTGATCCTCTTAGGCCGAGACCTCCTCTTTGTACACATAGATTATTTTTCAGTCTTTTTCTTCTTCTTGTTGTGTAGTTCAATAACTCCTTTGGTCCTATGTTTTACTTCAAGTGCAATGATTCATTGTAGTCCCATACCCACAATGAATCAAGTAAGTAATTCAAGAGATTAAGGAAATGACTTAACTACAATTTGGGGCATGAATATATTTATAAGTCAATACGTATTGACTATACTCAGTCTTTAGTTGATTGCATAATGTGCATAGTTCTTGGGGCATAGCATTAAAGCTTATGATCTTGCTTACTTTGGGCATGAATTCTCTATAAGCCAATGTTTATTGGCTAAATACATTAGTTAATCATTTTGGATAAGCATATTTGAATTCATTATTGCCTTTGATATTTTCCTAATAAAGGAAGTGTCATTATAAGCCAATTTTATTTGGCTTTGTTCGTTTTCATGAAATGAAGATTCATTATTAGCAATGCCCTTTATTTATTGTAAACTTCATTGTACATGCTTTGACTATTCTTATAGTAAGTCATACATTACACTATATATTCATTACATTTCATAAGCCATTCTCTATTGATCATTCCATTGATTTCATTACTTTCATGTTAGGGAAGTTATGGGTTATTTAGTTAACGTTTTCATGTTTTATATATTATACATTTCATATCTACGAGACCTTGGAATTGTGGATGTAGCATTAAGACATCTCAAGTGAGGGCCCAACATATGGGACCTCAACCCGAGGGCCTTCTTTAGCAAACACAGAGTCTGCTTCATTCGTTCATTCGTACTTCACATTATTCATTTCATTCATTCGTAGGCTGATGTAAACACCAGCTATACCTAGGATGAAGTTTAAGACTCTCATCGGGATCATAAAGTGCAATGACCAAGAATGACCTAATGTCATTACTTGAATCTGATTTCACCTCCTGATTGTCTTGCACAAACACCTTCGGTATCGTTCATTTCTTTATCTTTCATACTTTCAGGAACTTCAACTTTAACCGACATAGATAATGTGAGCTCATGAAATCCGGTGTCTTCCCCACACCGAAAAGAGGTGGAGTCACTGGCCAAGGTGATACCAAAACATCCGTAGCTCGCTTACGTGGAAAACCACTGGCTAGTTCCCTATGTTAGAAGCTTAGTTCAAAGACTATAAGATTTCGGGAGACCCATACCCACCTTGGTGGACAATCTCATTTCATGAGAATTACGTGAACCTCCGCCCTTCCCGAAAGAAGGCATCTCCACTCATAACTAGCCTATCGATGCTCAGTTTAAAGTTCCTATTTATATTCAACTCATACATCATCGAAGCTTGCTTCTAGCATGAGGTAGTCATAGCTCATTAGATGATTTCTCATCTCTTCTTTACGTATTAAGTGTGAATTGTCCTTACACTTACATATAGAATGTGATTGAGATTTATTTACTCTTTTGATGACTTGTCATCCTTACTTTACATTGATGAAATGTGAATTGTCCTTACATATCATCCTTAGTTTACATTGATGAATGTGAATTGTCCTTACATATCATCCTTAGGTGTTAATGAGACTAGTCTCACATATTCTAACACCTTCACTCGTGAGTATTCTTTTAACAAATTAGCTTTGGTGAAAGTAAGACTTGTCTCACTTCCTTTAACACCCCATTCTGGTCACTTACTTAATTTATACCCCTTTAATTATGTTATAACTCACATTACTTACTTAATTTAGTGTAGTAGCTTCATATCACCGTTTATGGACGATGAGCACTTCATTCAATGAGTTTCATGTGTTTATATTTCATTCTTGTGGAGCATGTTACGAGTTGTCCCAATGAATGTCATGCCCTTGGTTATGGATTCATTGATATTACTTTAGAAGTGCTTAATATATATTTGATACTCTTACTACACAAGAATTGGCATATGATTAGTATTGGCTCAAGATTTGGGATGTTAGACTAGCAAATTCATTAGCATATATTCATTTTTACCAAATAGAGTTAGCAAATTTTATTGGAAGGAGATAGCCAATTTATTCAAGATATGATTTGATAGATGTCTTTCAGCCTATTCTTAGTTTATGGATTTTAGTATAACGTTTTAAGAACATATTGGACAGCATCAGATTAACATTTGATGGTGTTAGCATCTTCATAACATCACAACAACAGCAAGTCAACATTCGGCCAAAGACCCATAATTCACTTAACACATCACGGACTTAACTTAGAATATTATCGATCCTTAATTATCACGATACGATTAACTTTACAAAATTACAAGTTCATAAGTTCATTTTATACTCATCTTTTAAGAACAATACATGTTAAAAACAGCCAGCACCACATACCAACAACATGATCTCTAACCTATTTAACATTGGAATCGAAAAGGATACTAGGGACAAGGAGTTCGACGAGAACGGGAACAACCCTAGTTTCAAGATCGTTGAATTCGTTGGAAGGAAAGTTCTCTTGGACAAAGAAGTCCAGGATAGAAATCCATAACTTACGTATAAATTAATCTACGAAGACCACCTTGAACGAAACCTTGAAGAAACCTTGAGAAATCGATAAATTTTCTGCCTTTTTCTTGCGTTCGTTGCTTACAGCTTTTGCGTCCTTTTTTTCTATGAGTTTGAACGTGATTTTTAGGTTTAATAACTGATATTCAATAAAAACTTAGGTTTAATAATTTAATTTAATAAACTAATTAACCAATTACCAAAACACCCCTCCTAAGTTGACTAAACATAGGAGAACATAACACTTAGTCAAATCTGGAAATTGGTGTTGACTATGATTTTGGTCAACATTTTGACTTTATATTAATTAATTAAATACTTAATTTAATTAATTTATAGACCTAGGGTAGGTACTAAAGTACCCCTAAGTTATTGGAACCAAAATTAATTCTTTTGGACCATCCTAGGTTAAGTACTAGGATGTTTCTTGAGTTGTACTAAGTTAGTATAAGAATTTCGTTTTGATCATTTAAATTAATTAATTAAATTGCTAATTTAATTAATTAGGTGACCTAAGGTAATTACTAAAGTACCCTTAAGTCGTTAGGACCATAACCAATCCTTTAAACCATCCTAGGTTAGGTACTAGGTTGTCTTTTTCTTGTTTTAACTGAAATCTGGAAATTGCTTCATGATTTCGGTTTTGCCCCTTTAAATTAATTAATTAAGTTGCTAAATTAATTAATTAAGTATACTAGGGTAATTACTAAAATATCCCTAGGTTTTTAGGACCTTAACTAACTCTTTGGACCATCCTAGGTTAGGTAGTAGGCTGTCCCTTTCTTGTCTTAAACGAAATCTGGAAATTTCCTTTGTAGTTTCGGTTTTAGCCCTTTTAAATTAATTAATTAAATTTCTAAATTAATTAATTAGGTAACCTAGGGGAATTACTAAAATACCCCTAGGACCATAACTAACCTTTTGGACCATCCTAGGTTAGCTACTAGGTTGTCTCTTCAACTAGTACTAGGTTAGTGTCAACCCGGTTTAGTCCTAGGTTGTCGGGTGCACTAATTAATTTATTTCGTTTGGTCCTAGGTTAGTTAGATATTTAGGGCAGTAGGTTAGAGTCTAGAATTAGTTAGGAAGTTAGGCCCCACATGGAGTGGTTCCTTGTGCACGTTTTTGCCCCTAACTACCCTAAACCGAATTCGGTTAGGGTGGTCCCCTCCTTTGGCAGCTTCTTCACATGTCTTGCACATGTGCTTGCAAATGTGTTGGTTGTACTTTCCTAACTAATTATTATTTATGGTTCCTTTGGGAATGTTTACTTATTATCCCAAGGACCCTCATCATGTCCTTGGGCACTGCTTAATTTACATGATCATTTTAAATGGTCAAGTGGAATGGTACAAGGCTTGACACTTGGATGCCTAGTACTTCATATCTATTATGTGAATACTATTATTTTAGATTAGGGTCTTCGTTTCAGGTACATTTATTGAACATCAATCTTGGATAGGGGTATGACAACCCAAAACAATATATTTCTTATTCGTATATAGAAAATTGGCTAATATCCCTTAGCCAATTTTTTTATACTATGCCCAATATTTCTCAATATTGGGCATTGGGGTGACTATGTTCCCCTATTAGGCTATCCTAAGGGCATACTGGGCTCTTCATTAGACATATGATTTTCCGGAATGTTACATTATCCCCTCCTTAGGAACATTCGTCCCCGAATGACACTTACACATCATTTAAACAAAGAGGGTGATTTTTGAAAGTTACTTTATCATACTTAAACTTTTCTCTTTTGTGAATATCTGATTCACACATATCTGGATGATGCATATCATTCAAGCTTATCTGAAGCTTCATATTTGAGGTTGAGGAATTTCCTTCTCAATCACACTTAACTTAATGCACATCACAAATCATGCAACAGAGAAAACATGCCTATGCTACACAAAAAGAGCAACATAAATGCGACATAACTTCATTTTAACTCACATAGTGCTATTATAAGACATACGATTAGCGACTTACCACACCAAATCCCGTAAAGCACTTAAACTTAGAGTTTCTTAAACATAAACAAGACTTAGGAAGAGTATATCTAACCTCTTAGATAACATCTTGTTGGCCTTAAGATTTGAACCTAATGACGCCCAAATTAATTTTCAAAGGGACTTGCCACTATGCCATCTACTTCTCTACATACCCCTTCGGCCTTAACACTGTCTCCTATGGGAGTACTAACTAGAAACAATTCATGTAAGATCTCAGGAAGTAAGTCAAATTGATTAGCCACCAAAGGAGTAACCATAGACAAGGTAGATCCTGGATCTAATAATGCATAAATAGGAAAGGAGAAGACAAGCAAGTTACCATTATCCACATCCGCGGACTTCTCTTGTTCCTCTCTTCCTTTCAACGCATAGAACCAGTATCTCTTGGGGGGTTCGGCTACAGCATTTGGCCAAGGCTGAGCATCTGCCTTGGCCTGTTGGATTTGAATCACGCCCTTCTCATTTTAACCCAACTTATTTGGAAACTGAAGCCTTACTACCCTGTTTCTATAGTCTATTATAGCATAACACTTATGAAGCAAATCCATGTCTAAGCCATATTCTTGAGTTGGTATGCAACCAACTTATCCTTCTCCTCCTCATCAATACTCATAGCAGGCTTTTAGACATTACCATGCATTCACCTCCATGCGAACAACCACACTCACCACATGTCTTTCGTCCACGTTGATCATTTCCATTATGGCCCCTTCTTGGGAAGGCTAGATCTTAAGTCTGGCGCCTTAGACCACTTGGCCATCCCAATTCTTGTGTGTATTATTCTACGTGCTCACACAAGAAGGAAGTTAGATACTTAGAATGACACAAAGTGTCAAAGCTCTAGATAGCACGATAAAGAGTAGAAGAAGGGAGAATTTCCTATCATCGCGTAGTCTCTAAGTCATGATTGTGGCGCGCTTCACAACCATAAATCAGAAACTACGTAACGTGGTTGTGTTGAGCTTTAGTTCCTAGGTAATTTAACCTCATGCTCTGATACCAAGTTTGTAACGACCCAGATTCTGGAATCCAAATCGCCACCGACATCGTTGACCTCTCAGATATCGCAGACAAGTCTCTTCTTGCATTCATCACATTCATATGGTTAATTTTAGCTGATAATTTAAAACTTTTAAACGTATGAAGTATACATAGACTTCATATAGTTATTTCATGAATTCTTCGTATACTAAGCGAAGCATAAATGTAACAACCATCTATCATAAGAATCAATTCGAACCAGAATAAGAATATATCATATATACGTTTGCCAAACACGACCTTATTACAAAAGCTTTGAAATGAAAGTATTAAAGAAACACTAGGGACAACATCCACTAGCTATGTCTAAAACTATGGCTAGAATAAAACTGTAGCATCGTCGAAATTAAGAGGACCTACCAAATGGTCTGGAGAAACGCTGATGTCCAAATCGTTGCAAGAGTCGTCAATCTGTCCTTTAACCTACATCTATAAAATAGTAAATAGTAGGGGTTAGTACACTACTTGTACTAAGTATGGGTGTATGCACACATACACATAAAGCTATGCATGATCAAGGAAAGCTCTTCCTAAACGACATGCTATTTTTGGAAAGTCTAGTCACTAGAATTTCTTAATTCGTTGGTTGTGAATTGTGGTATGAATATGATGTATTTTAATGCATTCAAAGCACACAACTCATTTTCTATATGATTACAAGACATTAGTATCATCAACATAATTTTAGAACAACTCGGGCGAAGATTTGAGATTTTGATCCTGTTAGGCCGAGAACTCCTCTTTGTACACTTAGATTATTTTTCAGTCTTTTTCTTCTTCTTGTTGTGTAGTTCAATAACTCCTTTGGTCCTATGTTTTACTTCAAGTGCAATGATTCATTGTAGTCCCATACCCACAATGAATCAAGTTAGTAGTTCAAGAGATTAAGGAAATGACTTAACTACAATTTGGGGCATGAATATATTTATAAGTCAATACTTATTGACTATACTCATTCTTTAGTTGATTGCATAATGTGCATAATTCTTGGGGCATATCATTAAAGCTTATGATCTTGCTTACTTTGGGCATGAATTGTTTATTAGCCAATCTTTATTGGCTAAATACATTAGTTAATCATTTTGGATAAGCATATTTGAATTCATTATTGTCTTTGATAATAAAGAAAGTCATTATAAGCCAATTTTATTTGGCTTTGTTCGTTTTCATGACATGAAGATTCATTATTAGCTATGCCCATTACTTATTGTAAACTTCATTGGACATGCTTTGACTATTCTTATAGCAAGTCATACATTACACTATATATTTATTACATTTCATAAGCCATTCTCTATTGATCATTCCATTGATTTCATTACTTTCATGTTAGGGAAGTTATGGGTTATTTAGTTAACATTTTCATATTTTATATATTATACATTTCATATCTACGAGACCTTGGAATTTTGGATGTAGCATTAAGACATCTCAAGTGAGGGCCCAAAATATGGGACCTCAAACCCGAGGGCCTTCTTTAGCAAACACAGAGTCTGCTTCATTTGTTCATTCGTACTTCACATTATTCATTTCATTCATTCGTAGGCTGATGTAAACACCATCTATACCTAGGATGAAGTTTAAGACTCTCATCGGGATCATGAAGGGCAATGACTAAGAATGACCTAATGTCATTACTTGAATCTGATTTCACCTCCTGATTGTCTTGCACAAACACCTTCGGTATCGTTCATTTCTTTATCTTTCATACTTTGAGAACTTCAACTTTAAGACATAGATCATGTGAGATCATGAAATCCGGTGTCTTCCCCCACCGAAAAGAGGTGGAGTCACTGGCCAAGGTGAAACCAAAACATCCCTAGCTCGCTTAGGTGGAAAACCACTGGCTAGTTCCCTATGTTGGCAGCATAGTTCAAAGACTAGGAGATTTAGGGAGACCCATACCCACCTTGGTGGACAGTCTCATCTCATGAGAATTACGTGAACCTCCGCCCTTCGAAAGAAGGCATCACCACTCATAACTAGCCTATCGGTGCTCAGTTTAAAGTTCCTATTTACATTCAACTCATACATCATCGAAGCTTGCTTCTAGCATGAGGTAGTCATAGCTCATTAGATGATTTCTCATCTCTTCTTTACGTATTAAGTGTGAATTGTCCTTACACTTACATATAGAATGTGATTGAGATTTATTTACTCTTTTGATGACTTGTCATCCTTACTTTACATTGATGAAATGTGAATTGTCCTTACATATCATCCTTACTTTACATTGATGAATGTGAATTGTCCTTACATATCATCCTTAGGTGTTAATGAGACTAGTCTCACACATTCTAACACCTTCATTCGTGAGTATTCTTTCAACAAATTAGCTTTGGTTTAAGTAAGACTTATCTCACTTTCTTTAACACCCCATTCCGGTCACTTACGTAATTTAGACTCCTTTAATTATGTTATAACTCACGTTACTTACTTACTTTAGTGTAGTAGCTTCATATCACCGTTTATGGACGATGAGCACTTCATTCAATGAGTTTCATGTGTTCATAGTTCATTCTTGTGGAGCATGTTGGAGTTGTCCCAATGAATGCCATGCCCTTGGTTATGGATTCATTGATATTACTTTAGAAGTGCTTAATATATATTTGATACTCTTACTACACAAGAATTGGCATATGATTAGTATTGGCTCAAGATTTGGGATGTTAGACTAGCAAATTCATTCTTTTTGGCATAAGCCAATTTTTACGTATGTTCATATTTAAATTGCCATATGTATGAACCCTTAGCCAATCTTTTAATCATTTACATAAGTTCCTATCCATTAGCATATATTCATTTTGACCAAATAGAGTTAGCCAATTTTATTGGAACCAGATAGCCAATTTATTCAAGATATGATTTCATAGATGTCTTTGAGCCAATTCTTAGTTTATGGATTTTAGTATAACGTTTTAAGAACATATTGGACAGCATCATATTAACATTTGATGGCTTTAGCATCTTCATAACATCACAACAACAGCAAGTCAACATTGTCCAAAGACCATAATTCACTTAACACATCACGGACTTAACTTAGCATATTATCGATCCTTAATTATCATGATAAGATTAACTTTACGCAATTACAAGTTCATAAGTTCATTCGATACTCATCATTCAAGAACAATACATGTTAAGAACAGCCAGCACCACATACCAACAACATGATCTCTAACCTATTCAACATTGAAATAAAAGGATACTAGGGACAAGGAGTTGACGAGAATGGGAACAACCCTAGTTTCAAGATCGTTGAATTCGTTGGAAAGAAAGTTATCTTGGAGAAAGAAGTCAAGATAGAAACCCATACCTTATGTAGAACTTAATCTACGAAGACCACCTTGAACGAAACCTTGAAGAACCTTGAAATCGCCTAGAGAAATCGATAAATTTTCTGCCTTTTTCTTGCGTTCGTTGCTTACTGTTTTGCGTCCTTTTTTTCTATGAGTTTGAACGTGATTTTTAGGTTTAAACTGATATTGAATATAAAACTTAGGTTTAATAATTTAATTTAATAAACTAATTAACCAATTACCAAAACACCCCTCCTAAGTTGACTAAACATAGGAGAACATAACACTTAGTCAAATCTGGAAATTGGTGTTGACTATGGTTTTGGTCAAATTTGACTTTATATTAATTAATTAAATCCTTAATTTAATTAATTTAGGGACCTAGGGTAAGTACTAAAGTACCCCTAAGTCATTGGAACCAAAATTAACCCTTTTGGACCATCCTAGGTTAAGTACTAGGATGTTTCTTGAGTTGTACTAGGTTAGTGTAAGAATTTCGTTTTGATCATTTAAACTAATTAATTAAATTGATAATTTAATTAATTAGGTGACCTAAGGTTATTACTAAAGTACCCTTAAGTCGTTATGACCATAACCAATCCTTTGAACCATCCTAGGTTAGGTACTAGGTTGTCTTTTTCTTGTTTTAACCGAAATCTGGAAATTGCTTTGTGATTTCGGTTTTGCCCCTTTAAATTAATTAATTAAGTTGCTAAATTAATAATTAAGTATACTAGGGTAATTACTAAAGTATCCCTAGGTTTTAAGGACCTTAACTAACTCGTTGGACCATCCTAGGTTAGGTACTAGGTTGTCCCTTTCTTGTCTTAACCGAAATCTGGAAATTTCCTTTGTATTTCGGTTTTAGCCCTTTTAAATTAATTAATTAATTGCTAAATTAATTAATTAGGTAACCTAGGGAATTACTAAAGTACCCTAAGTTTTAGGACCATAACTAACCTTTTGGACCATCCTAGGTTAGCTACTAGGTTGTCTCTTCAACTAGTACTAGGTTAGTGTCAACCCGGTTTAGTCCTAGGTTGTCGGGTGCACTAATTAGTTTATTTCGTTTGGTCCTAGGTTAGTTAGATATTTAGGGCAGTAGGTTAGAGTCTAGAATTAGTTAGGAAGTTAGGTCCCACATGGAGTGGTCCCTTGTGCACGTTTTTCCCCTAACTACCCTAACCGAATTCGGTTAGGGTGGTCCCCTCCTTTGGTAGCTTCTTCACATGTCTTGCACATGTGCTTCACATGTGTTGGTTGTACTTTCCTAACTAACTATTATTTATGGTTCCTTTGGGAATGTTTACTTATTGTCCAAGGACCTCATCATGTCCTTGGGCACTGCTTAATTAACATGATCATTTTAAATGGTCATGTGGAATGGTACTAGGCTTGACACTTGGATGCCTAGTACTTCATATATATTATGTGAATACTATTATTTTAGATTAGGGTCTTCCTTGCAGGTACATTTATTGAACATCAATCTTGGATTGGGGTATGACAACCCAAAAAAATATATTTCTTATTCGCATATAGAAAATTGGCTAATATCCCTTAGCCAATTTTTTATACTATGCCCAATATTTCTCAATATTGGGCATTGGGGTGCCTATGTACCCCTAATAGGCTATCCTAAGGGCATACTGGGATCTTCATTAGACATATGATTTTCCGGAATGTTACATTATCCCCCCTTAGGAACATTCGTCCCCGAATGACACTTACACATCATTTAAACAAAGAGGGTGATTTTCGAAAGTTACTTTATCATACTTAAACTTTTCTCTTTTGTGAATATCTGATTCACATATATCTGGATGATGCATATCATTCAAGCTTATCTGAAGCTTCATATTTGAGGTTGAGGAATTTCCTTCTCAATCACACTTAACTTAATGCACATCACAAATCATGCAACAGAGAAAACATGCCTATGCTACACAAAAAGAGCAACATAAATGCGACATAACTTCATTTTAACTCACATAGTGCTATTATAAGACATACGATTAGTGACTTACCACACCAAATCCCGTAAAGCACTTAAACTTAGAGTTTCTTAAACATAAACAAGACTTAGGAAGAGTATATCTAACCTCTTAGATAGCATCTTGTTGGCCTTAAGATTTGAACCTAATGACGCCCAAATTAATTTTCAAAGGGACTTGCCACTATGCCATCTACTTCTCTACATACCCCTTCAGCCTTAACACTGTCTCCTATGGGGGTACTAACTAGAAACAATTCATGTAAGATCTCAGGAAGTAAGTCAAATTGATTAGCCACCAAAGGAGTAACCATAGACAAGGTAGATCCTGGATCTAATAATGCATAAATAGGAAAGGAGAAGACAAGCAAGTTACCATTATCCACATCCGCGGACTTCTCTTGTTCCTCTCTTCCTTTCAACCCATAGAACCAATATCTCTTGGGGGGTTCGGCTACAACATTTGGCCGAGGCTGAGCATATTCCTTGGCCTGTTGGATTTGAATCACGCCCTTCTCATTTTAACCCAACTTATTTGGAAACTGAAGCCTTACTACCCTGTTTCTATAGTATATTATAGCATAACACTTATGAAGCAAATCCATGTCTAAGCCATATTCTTGAGTTGGTATGCAACCAACTTATCCTTCTCCTCCTCATCAATACTCATAGCAGGCTTTTAGACATTACCATACATTCACCGCCATGCGAACAACCACACTCACCACACGTCTTTCGTCCACGTTGATCATTTCCATTATGGCCTCTTCTTGGGAAGGCTAGATCTTAAGTCTGGCGCCTTAGACCACTTGGCCATCCCAATTCTTGTGTGTATTATTCTACGTGCTCACACAAGAAGGAAGTTAGATACTTAGAATGACACAAAGTGTCAAAGCTCTAGATAGCACGATCAAAAGTAGAAGAAGGGAGAATTTCCTATCATCGCGTAGTCTCTAAGTCATGATTGTGGCGCGCTTCACAACCATAAATCAGAAACTACGTAACGTGGTTGTGTTGAGATTTAGTTCCTAGGTAATTTAACCTCATGTTCTGATACCAAGTTTGTAACGACCCGGATTCTGGAATCCAAATCGCCACCGACGTCGTTGACCTCTCAGAGGTCGCAGACAAGCCTCTTCTTGCATTCATCATATTCATATGGTTAATTTTAGCGGAAAATTTAAAACTTTTAAACGTATGAAGTATACATAGACTTCATATAGTTATTTCATGAATTCGTCATATACTAAGCAACATAAATGTAACAACCATCTATCATAAGAATCAATTGAACAGAATAAGAATATATCATAAATACGTTTGCCAAAACGACCTTATTACAAAAGCTTCGAAATGAAAGTATTAAAGAAACACTAGGGACAACATCCACTAGCTATGTCTAAAACTAAGGCTAGACTAAAACTGTAGCATCCTCGAAATTAAGAGGCCTACCAAATGGTCTGGAGAAACGCTGATGTCCAAACCGTTGCAAGAGTCGTCAATCTGTCCTTTAACCTACATATATAAAATAGTAAATAGTAGGGGTTAGTACACTACTTGTACTAAGTATGGGTGTATGCACACATACACATAAAGCTATGCATGATCAAGGAAAGCTCTTCCTAAACGACATGCTATTTTTGGAAAGTCTAGTCACTAGAATTTCTTAATTCGTTGGTTGTGAATTGTGGTATGAATATGATGTATTCTAATGCATTCAAAGCACACAACTCATTTTCTATATGATTACAAGACATTAGTATCATCAACATAATTTTAGAAAACTCGGGCGAAGATTTGAGATTTTGATCCTTTAGGCCGAGACTCCTCTTTGTACACTTAGATTATTTTTCAGTCTTTTTCTTCTTGTTGTTGTGTAGTTCAATAACTCCTTTGGTCCTATGTTTTACTTACAAGTCAATGATTCATTGTAGTCCCATACCCACAATGAATCAAGTAAGTAATTCAAGAGATTAAGGAAATGACTTAACTACAATTTGGGGCATGAATATATTTATAAGTCAATACTTATTGACTATACTCATTCTTTAGTTGATTGCATAATGTGCATAGTTCTTGGGGCATATCATTAAAGCTTATGATCTTGCTTACTTTGGGCATGAATTCTTTATAAGCCAATCTTTATTGGCTAAATACATTAGTTAATCATTTTGGATAAGCATATTTGAATTCATTATTGTCTTTGATATTTTCCTAATAAAGGAAGTCATTATAAGCCAATTTTATTTGGCTTTGTTCATTTTCATGACATGAAGATTCATTATTACCTATGCCCTTTACTTATTGTAAACTTCATTGGACATGCTTTGACTATTCTTATAGCAAGTCATTCATTACACTATATATTCATTACATTTCATAAGCCATTCCCTATTGATCATTCCATTGATTTTATTACTTTCATGTTAGGGAAGTTATGGGTTATTTAGTTAACGTTTTCATGTTTTATATATTATACATTTCATATCTACGAGACCTTGGAATTGTGGATGTAGCATTAAGACATCTCAAGTGAGGGCCCAACATATGGGACCTCAACCCGAGGGCCTTCTTTAGCAAACACAGAGTCTGCTTCATTCGTTCATTCGTACTTCACATTATTCATTTCATTCATTCGTAGGCTGATGTAAACACCAGCTATACCTAGGATGAAGTTTAAGACTCTCATCGGGATCATGAAGTGCAATGACTAAGAATGACCTAATGTCATTACTTGAATCTGATTTCACCTCCTGATTGTCTTGCACAAACACCTTCGGTATCGTTCATTTCTTTATCTTTCATACTTTGAGGAACTTCAACTTTAACCGACATAGATCATGTGAGCTCATGAAATCCGGTGTCTTCCCCACACCGAAAAGAGGTGGAGTCACTGGCCAAGGTGAAACCAAAACATCCCTAGCTCGCTTAGGTGGAAAACCACTGGCTAGTTCCCTATGTTGGCAGCATAGTTCAAAGACTAGGAGATTTAGGGAGACCCATACCCACCTTGGTGGACAGTCTCATCTCATGAGAATTACGTGAACCTCCGCCCTTCCCGAAAGAAGGCATCACCACTCATAACTAGCCTATCGGTGCTCAGTTTAAAGTTCCTATTTACATTCAACTCATACATCATCGAAGCTTGCTTCTAGCATGAGGTAGTCATAGCTCATTAGATGATTTCTCATCTCTTCTTTACGTATTAAGTGTGAATTGTCCTTACACTTACATATAGAATGTGATTGAGATTTATTTACTCTTTTGATGACTTGTCATCCTTACTTTACATTGATGAAATGTGAATTGTCCTTACATATCATCCTTACTTTACATTGATGAATGTGAATTGTCCTTACATATCATCCTTAGGTGTTAATGAGACTAGTCTCACACATTCTAACACCTTCATTCGTGAGTATTCTTTTAACAAATTAGCTTTGGTGTAAGTAAGACTTGTCTCACTTCCTTTAACACCCCATTCTGGTCACTTACTTAATTTAGACCCCTTTAATTATGTTATAACTCACGTTACTTACTTACTTTAGTGTAGTAGCTTCATATCACCGTTTATGGAGGATGAGCACTTCATTCAATGAGTTTCATGTGTTCATATTTCATTCTTGTGGAGCATGTTGCGAGTTGTCCCAATGAATGTCATGCCCTTGGTTATGGATTCATTGATATTACTTTAGAAGTGCTTAATATATATTTGACACTCTTACTACACAAGAATTGTCATATGATTAGTATTGGCTCAAGATTTGGGATGTTAGACTAGCAAATTCATTCTTTTTGGCATAAGCCAATTTTACGTATGTTCATATTTAAATTGCCATATGTATGAAACCTTATCCAATCTTTTAATCATTTACATAAGTTCCTAGCCATTAGCATATATTCATTTTTACCAAATAGAGTTAGCCAATTTTATTGGAACCAGATAGCCAATTTATTCAAGATATGATTTCATAGATGTCTTTGAGCCAATTCTTAGTTTGTGGCTTTTAGTGTAACGTTTTAAGAACATATTGGACAGCATCATATTAACATTTGATGGCTTTAGCATCTTCATAACATCACAACAACAGCAAGTCAACATTCGGCCAAAGACACATAATTCACTTAAACATCACGGACTTAACTTAGTATATTATCGATCCTTAATTATCATGATAAGATTAACTTTACACAATTAC
This sequence comes from Solanum lycopersicoides, assembly GCA_022817965.1. Classification (NCBI taxonomy): domain Eukaryota; kingdom Viridiplantae; phylum Streptophyta; class Magnoliopsida; order Solanales; family Solanaceae; genus Solanum; species Solanum lycopersicoides. The sequence continues at coordinate 9,049,280 of JAJJBR010002323.1, forward strand.
AAGTTCATAAGTTCATTTGATACTCATCATTTAAGAACAATACATGTTAATAACAGCCAGCACCACATACCAACAACATGATCTCTAACATAGTCAACATTGAAATCGAAAAGGATACTAGGGACAAGAAGTTCGACGAGAACGGGAACAACCCTAGTTTCAAGATCGTTGAATTCGTTGGAAAGAAAGTTATCTTGGAGAAATAAGTCCAGTAGAGAAACCCATACCTTATGTAGAACTTAATCTACGAATACCACCTTGAACGAAACCTTGAAATCGCCCTAGAGAAATAGATAAATTTTCTACCTTTTTCTTGCGTTCGTTGCTTACAATTTTTGCGTCCTTTTTTTCTATGAGTTTGAACGTTATTTTTAGGTTTATTAACTGATATTGAATTATACAACTTAGGTTTAATAAGTTAATATATTTAACTAATTAACCAATTACCAAAACGCCCCTCCTAAGTTGACTAAACATAGGAGAACATAACACTTAGTCAAATCTGGAAATTGGTGTTGACTATGGTTTTGTTCAACATTTTGACTTTATATTAATTAATTATATCCTTAATTTAATTCATTTAGGGACCTAGGGTAAGTACTAAAGTACCCCTAAGTCATTGGAACCAAATTAACCCTTTTGGACCATCCTAGTTAAGTACTAGGAGTTTCTTGAGTTGTACTAGGTTAGTGTAAGAATTTCGTTTTGATCATTTAAACTAATTAATTAAATTCTAATTTAATTAATTAGGTGACCTAAGGTAATTACTAAAGTACCCTTAAGTCGTTAGGACCATAACCAATCCTTTGAACCATCCTAGGTTAGTACTAGGTTGTCTTTTTCTTGTTTTAACCGAAATCTGGAAATTGCTTTGTGATTTCGGTTTTGCCCCTTTAAATTAATTAATTAAGTTGCTAAATTAATTAATTAAGTTGATAAATTAATTAATTAAGTAGCCTAGGGTAATTACTAAAGTATCCCTGACCTTAACTAACTCTTTGGACCATCCTAGGTTAGTTTAGTCTTGTCCCTTTCTTGTCTTAAAAATCTGAAATTTTTGTAGTTTTTATCGCCTTTTAAAATTAATTAATTAAGTTGTCTAAATTAATTAATTAGGTAACCTAGGGAATTACTAAAGTACCCCTAAGTTTTTAGGACCATAACTAACCTTTTGGACCATCCTAGGTTAGCTACTAGGTTGTCTCTTCAACTAGTACTAGGTTAGTGTCAACCCGGTTTAGTCCTAGGTTGTCGGGTGCACTAATTAGTTTATTTCGTTTGGTATAGGTTAGTTAGATATTTAGAGCAGTAGGTTAGAGTCTAGAATTGTTAGGAAGTTAGCCCCACATGGAGTGGTCCCTTGTGCACGTTTTCCCCTAACTACCCTAACCGAATTCGGTTAGGGTGGTCCCCTCTTTTGGCAGCTTCTTCACATGTCTTGCACATGTGCTTGCACATGTGTTGGTTGTACTTTCCTAACTAACTATTATTTATGGTTCCTTTGGGAATGTTTACTTATTGTCCAAGGACCCTCACATGTCCTTGGGCACTGCTTAATTACATGATCATTTTAAATGGTCATGTATGGTACTAGGCTTGACACTTGGATGCCTAGTACTTCATATCTATTATGTGAATACTATTATTTTAGCTTAGGGTCTTCCTTGCAGGTGCATTTATTGAACATCAATCTTGGATTGGGGTATGACAACCCAAAAAAATATATTTCTTATTCGCATATAGAAAATTGGCTAATATCCCTTAGCCAATTTTTCTATACTATGCCCAATATTTCTCAATATTGGGCATTGGGGTGCCTATGTACCCCTAATAGGCTATCCTAAGGGCATACTGTGCTCTTCATTAGACATGATTTTCCGGAATGTTACATCCGTCTTCCTTGGATAAAACTCTACCCCTTCACTAGAGACAATTTTCCCAAGAAATGCAACCGACGACTCACGTTTGCTAAACTTAGCAAAAAGTTGGTTATCTTTGAGAACTTGCAAAACTATTCTCAAATGATCCATATGATCATCTTCACTCCTAGAGTATATCAAAATGTCATCAATGAAGACAATCACAAACAAATCAAGATACCTTCTAAAAACTCGATTCATAAGGTCCATGAATGCCGACGGGGCATTTGTTAGACCGAATGAGATCAGTAGGAATTCAGAGACCATATCTTGTACGGAATGCCATTTTCGGAATATCAATCTCCCTCACTCTAAGTTGATGATAACCCGACCTCAAGTCAATCTTTGAGAAGTAACTCGCTCCTTGGAGTTGATCAAATAAGTCATCATTCCTAGGAAGCGGGTACTTGTTGTTTATAGTGACTTTGTTCAATTGAAAATAATCGATACACATTCTCAAAGGCCCATCCTTCTTCTTCACAAACAATATCGGGGCACCCCATGGAGATATGCTTTGTTGAATAAAACCCTTATCTAGAAAATCTTTTATTTGAGCCTTTAGTTCTTTCAACTTGGTCGGGGTCATCCGATAAGGAGGGATTGAAATAGGTTATGTATCCGGCAATAAGTCTATGCCGAAGTCAATCTCCCGTTTGGGAGGAATTCTGGGAAGATCATCGAGAAAGACCTCTGGAAATTCCCTCACTACGGGTACCGACTCTATGGGAGGGACTTCAGATTCAATATCCCTAACTCTAACTATGTGGTATAGACAACCCTTTGCAATCAATTAGAAAGCTTTTAGACATGAGATTATCTTACCCCTAGGATTTGAGTTTCCTCCCTTCATTCAAAAATGGGTTCATTTGGAAATTGAAATTTGACCACCCTTGTCCTACAATCAATAAAGGCATAGCAAGAATGAAACCAATCACTTCCCAATATAATATCGAAATCTAGCATATCAAGTTCTATCAAGTCAACCAACATAACTCTATTGGGCAAGGAAATTGGACAACCTCTATAGACTCTATTAACCACCACAGAATCACCCACCGAGGTAGAAACCGAAAAAGGTTCGTCTAATATGTCGAGTAGTATATCAAACTTCATGGCTACAAGAGGGGTAACAAAGAGAATGTGGCAGCCGGGCGTTCAACAAGCATATACATCAAAGGAAAATAAGAGTAACATATCGGGCACCACATTCGGGGAGCTCTCTTGATCACTTCGGGATGGGAGAGCATAAGGCAATTTTTCTTAGGAGCATCCGGGTTTTGGTGCACTTGGCTCGAGCTTGAGGGCATTTTTTCCCCTCCTTGAGTCTTCATCATAGGGCAATCTTTCTTCATGTGAGCACTCTTGCACAATTATAGCAATTAACCGTGGCCACAAGACACTTGCATCATGCCTTCTACCACATTTTTGAATAAAACTATGAACATAAGAACGACCACCTTTTCCCTCTTGGGGATTGGGAGTAGGGCCACCTTACTCTTATTGTACTTGGAGCACTAGAATATGCCTTGAATTTAGAAAACCTCTTCTTGAACCTTGGTTTGTCTTGGAACCTCATACCTATTCTTAGAGTAATTCCCCTCTTGCGTTCTCACGCTTCTTCAACTCCCTACTAACTTGCTTAAGATTTTGTTCTCAATTTGCTCGACATGAACCATGAGAGACGAGAGATGTCCCATACGCTAGGAATGCAACATAGACGACCTACACCTTCATTTACGCACAAGATCTGATATCCCATAGGGCAAATTTGTTCATCTTAGCTCTAGAGATCCACAACCATATTAGGAGGTGCATGCTTTGATAGTTGAGTACACTTTGAGTCTTATACTCTTTCAGCTCGCTCATACCACCCTTGAAGAAGGTTGATGGATTTCTTGCATTTTACTCTCGCCTTAGTTTCCAAGGGAAAGAACCTATGCAAGTAGGCACGTTTGAAAGAGCCCCAAGTAATCCAACCTTGTGATAAGCCGTCTCTTATCGTCTTCGCATTGCCTCATTACAACTTGAGACACATCTTTGAGTTGGTAGGTGGCTAGTTCCGCCTTTTCTTGGAAGACAAGCACCGCATAAGAATCAAGACCTTAAACACTTCATCAATGAACGCCTAATGGGTCCATCCTCCACCTTAGAACCATTGAAAGTAGGGGGTTCATACTTGTAAAGTCCTAATCCTTGACAGCGATGGTGTTAGATTAGGGTTACTTGCACGCCTTGTATCCGTAGCAACTTGGTAGCCAATACTTGAAATAAAGCGTATGAATGGCCGACCTTATCTCAAAATTAGACATAGCCCCTTTCTTCAATAGGAATTTGAGGGTTTTGAGGAGCTTGAGGGGGAACCGCGCTCATTCAAAATTCTCGCACTAGTCTGCCGCTTCGAGGCATTGTTCTTCTTGTATTCATTTCCTAGAAGGCACAAATAAAGGATTAGAAGAAAGAACTAGATAGAGTTTAAGAGCTCTTAGGCACAACTAAGGAATAACAAGAGAGTGAAAGATTCTATGCTATCACATAGTCTCTCATTCATTAAGTGTGGCACGCTTCCAATTATGAATAAACAACTACATATATGTGGTTTAATGAGACATAATCCTAAGAAGATTTTTTTTACTTTTTTTTTTTTTCTGATTTGTTTACTCATGTGCTGATAGCCAGCTTAGTAAAGACCCAAAGAAACCGTAGTTCATCTAACCGGCCGTCGTCGTCGTCCTCGACAGAGGACTAAGACAAGCCTTTAGGCTTCATCATAGCATATCATAGGTCAAAAACGCAGAAAAATTAACTTTTTATTATATAGCAAGGAGGTTTACATAGACCTCTACATATAGAGATACATAAATGGCTTCTCGCAATAGACCATAAAAACACAGGAATTTAGTCTAATACTTTCTCTCACATTACATCTAACGAAGTCAAACAATCGCGAAAAGCGCCTTATACAAATCCTAATTGCCACATAGGGCTTTACTCAATATCTTCAACAATAGGAAAGAATGAATATCTACTGACAATACAGTATTACTAAGATAGAGTGTGTGGTAGGCATCCTCAAACTAGAGACATACCAAACTTGGAGAGTCTAGTCCAAGCCTTCTTGATTTAGCCTCAATAATACTTCAACGGGCCCGAACCTACAATGTTTTGGGAAAAAGGGAAGAAATATAGTTTAGTACAAACCAGCATGTACTGAGTATGGTCCCTATGCATAAAACTCGTTAATGCATGAGAAAAGGGACAATTGAGTCAAAACTATGCAAAATGACAAACAATTCAATATAAACATTAAGAGAACATCATAATCATATCAACATATAAGTAACTCAAGCAATATTTGTGCAATGTCAAGAATAAAGGCCTCATAACCCTATCCAAAGCTAAGTATCACATTAAGCAACCCATTTCATACTTACAACATTTCTCATATATAACATATCTTCATATTTCAACACTAATTATATATTACCAACATAATGCATAAACAAATCCGTAATCATAATAGAACACTACTAGAATCACCCGATAGGGTAACACATTTGCAATGTGTAAGAGAAGTCCCATACCCTCCCTCACACTATGTAGTAACCTTTAGGACAACCCTAATAGAAGTTTACATACATAACTTGTTCATACCTTTACTTTAGGGAAATAAGTACCATAACCGACATGAGACCATGTGAGCTACATGCAATCCGGTGTTGTACTCCCATCCCGAAAAGAGAGGGTTAACACTTGCCTAAGGTGCAACCATTCGTACATATCTATTCTAGGTGGATCCACTAAGCTAGAGTCCTATGTGGGCACATAGTTAAGGGTCATGGAGATTGTTTCTAGAAACCTTGAATACTAATCGTGAAGGTTTCCATCTCATGAGACAACACATATCTTGGGAATCCACACTACTAGTCGTGAAGAAACCCATGTGGGAGGCCGGGCTTACTAACATGACACCTTCATCTCATTTACATGCCCTTTCGGTGCAAAGCAATTATTCCCTTTAGTAATCATCATATATCATCATTCAAGTTCACATTAGTCTCTTTTAAACATTTAAGTAAACATCTTATCATAATAGCTCATAGGTGATCACAAGTGGGAACTATCCTTTCACTTTTAGACCCAACATTATAATCATGAGACACTACATTAAATCATAAAATGATAATGTAACATTCCAGAAAATGTACATGTCTAGTGAAGAGCCTAGTAGTTTTTTTAGAATGCGTACTGGGGTACATACGCATCCCAATGCCCAATATTGAGTAATATTGGGCATAGTATAGAATGCTGGCTTAAGGGTGTTAGCCGATTTCTATATATAACAAGTATTTAAAATACAATCCAAGCTTGTTTATAAATTGTACCTGCAATGAAGACCCTAAGCTAAAATAATTATATCCTTCATATATACCCAAATCATGTACTAGGCATCCAAGTGTCAAGACTAGTACTATAGCACTAACCATTTAAAATGATCATGTAGAATGAGCAGTGCCCAAGGACATAGTGAGGATCCTTGGGACAATAAGTGAACATTCCAAATGAACTTTCCAGAATTGTTAGTTAGGAAAGTGCAGGCAACACATGTGCAAGCACATGTGCAACCGACCAAGAGACCAAGCTAACCGATTCGGTTAGAGCGGTTAGGGACAGGCGCGCGTCCGGGTCAGCCCAGGTGGGGCCAAGCTCCCTAACCGGTCCTAGACTCTAACTAACTGACCTAAATAACTAAATAACCTAGTACAAACAAAAAATAACTAACTAGTGGACCCGACAACCTAAGACCTAACCGGGTGACATTAAGACGAGTAACTAACTAAGAAACATCGTAGTACCTAACCTAGGATGGTCCAAAGGGTTGGTTATGGTCCTAACAACTTAGGGGTACTTTAGTAATTATCATAGGTTACTTAATTAATTAAATTACCAACTTAATTAATTAATTTAATTGGTCAAAACCGAAACGACTAAGCAATTTTCAGATTTCGGTTAAGTCAAGTGTTCTCCTATTTTTATTCAATTTAGGAGGGGCGTTTTGGTAATTAGCTAATTGGTTTAATTTAATTAAGTTATATTATCTAAGTTGAATTAGTTAACATTCAGTTCCTAAAGATTTATACTCACGTTATTCATCATAAACCCTACGACTAAAAAGCAGTGAGAAAACGTTAGAAACCCTAGGCGATTTCAAGCATTCTTCAAGGTTTTCGTGCAAAGTGCAAGGTGATCTTCGTAGATATAATTCTACAGTAAGGTATGTGTTTTCTCTCCTGGATTCCTTTCTCCAAGAGGCTTTTCAAACTTTTTGACTTCAAGAATATCAAAACTAGGGTTGTTCCCAAAGAATCACATGTTCATCTCCCTAGTTCTCTTTATTTCCGATTCTTGTAGTATCTATAATGTAAATATCGATGCATGTTGTTTGAATGTGGTTCTAAGTGATAATTATGTGTATGTCTTAGTGATTTATATGTCGAATGAAACCTACATGTTAGATGCGCATACTTAGGGTATTATTTACACTAGATGACGAATGTTGTAATGCCTACTTGTGTTCGAGAAGATGAAATTGTTATACGTTGTTCATTGAATTGTTTCATAGACTAATCAAAGGTTAAAAGTTGGCTTGTTTAAAATGATAGATTACTATAATGTATTTATGAAGTGATTGAATTGTCTAGTGATAATATTATGACAAGTATCTAGTGAAATTATGTTTTATGCCAACAAATTGGCTAGCAAAACTATGTCCAAAGTATCATCTGAAGTCATACCAATCTCTACATAAATGAACTCATAACATAGGGTATGTCAATAATCGGGACAAGTCCCAACATACCCTATCCACACAAACGTGTGAACATAATAGCATTGAATAAGTGGTTATAACTTTCATAAAGAATTGTACAAGACTATCAATTAACGTTGAACAAGTTAAGGTGAGTAATGAAATAAATAAAAGCTTAAGTTATGAAATTGACCTAATATAGAGTGTTAAAAGAAGTGAGACAAGTCTCAATTACACTTAATTGATTATGTCAAAAATACTCACATAAGAGGGTGCTAGAATCCGTGAGACAAGTCTCACTCGCACCATGATGATAATGTAAGACTTAAGTTCATATTCATAAAGTAAAGAAAGGGATGACCAGTCATCCATTGAGTTAAGTATACCTCATACTAGAAGCAAGCTTCCATAATGTTTGAGTCAACTCTAAAAGATATAAAGTAAAATAAATCTTAGCTTAACACCGATAGACTAGCAATGAGCTTGTGCCATCACATGTAAGCCTTATGAGACGAGATCACCACCCAGGTGGACCAGGGTCTCCGAATGACTCCTAGTCTTTGAACAATGTTGCCAACATAGGGACTAGCTAGTGGTTGACTCTACCTAAGAATGCTAGGTAGTTTCGGTTTCACTTTTGCCGGTGAATCCACCTCTTTTCGGTGTGGGGAAGACACCGAATTTCATGTTTAGCTCACATGATCTATGTCGGTTAAAGCTCAGGAAAGTATTTGGTTCAATTCAGCCGTGAACCCCTCTTTTCAGTGTAGGGAAGACACTGAGCTAGGTTTCACTTTAGCCGGTGAACCCCCCTTTTCGGTGTGGGAAAGACACTGGACTTGGCTTCACTTTAACCGGTGAACCACATCTTTTCGGTGTGGGGAAGACACTGGATTTCATGTTAGCTCGCACGATTTACTTCTGTTAATGCTAAAGAATTCTTTAAGGAAAGTAAGAAAGAATGAAAGTAGCATGTTCAAAGTAAACAACAGATCAAAGAACAAGAAACATAGGTTCAAAGTGAACTAAGTAAGTAGAGCTTAAGATTGTCAATCACCAGTGTTTGATAAGAATGAAGTTTTAACAAGTTAGTGGTTTATTCCAGTATTGGAACATGAATATATGTCCCAAAGATCAATATATTATGCAAATAATCAAATAATGGGCATAGCCAATAAACATTGGCTTATTAATACATTCATACCCAATTTAATAAGAATGAGAAGTATAACTTGTGAGTAGGGTAGCCAAATCATTTCCTTAGTCTTGTGAATTACTTACTCGATTCATTGTAGGTATGGGACTACAATGAATCATTGCACTTGTAAGTAAAACATAAGATCAAAGGAGATTATTGAACTACACAACAGAAAGAAGAAAAGATTGAAAAATAAACTAAGGCTGGGAATAGGAGCTCTCGGCCTAAGGGAGCAAAATAATAATCTTTTTTTTAAGTTGTTCTAAAATTATGTTCATGATTCCAAGGTCATATGTTCATATAGAAAATGAGTTGTGTGCCTTAATTGCATGAGAACATGTCATATTCATAGCATGAATCCGAAGTAACGATTTAAGAAAGTAAAGTGACTTAACTTTCCAGAAACGACATGTTGCTTTAGGAAGAGCTTTCCTTGATCATGCATAGTCCTTATGTGTTTATGTTCATACACCCATACTTAGTACAAGTGTGTACTAACCCCATATATTATTACTATTTTTATAGGCGCAGGTCTGAGAGAAGATTAAAGATTCGACGAAGCTGTTTGGATTAGCGATCTCCAGACTTTGGTAGGTCCTCTTGAGTTCGAGGATGCTACATTTATTATTCTAGCTTAGTACAGTAGATATAGCTAGTGGATGCTGTCTCTAGCATTTCCTTTCAAACATTTGTTCAAGCGTTGTAATAAGGCCGATCGGCAAACTATTATTATTATTATGATTCATCGTTTCATTTGTTTAATCTATTGATAGATGGTTGCTTTAATTTGAGCTAGTAGAATATCACTCTTATGAAGTATTATATGAAATCTATGTACACTTCAATAAGTATTAAAAAGTTTTAAATTTTTCGCAAATTTAACTGTATGATTGTGATGAATGCTAAGAAGAGGCTTGTCTGCGACCTCTGAGAGGTTAACGACGCCGGTTGCATTCGGATTCCAGAATCCGGGTGTGACAAACTTGGTATCAGAGCATGAGGTTAAATTACCTAGTAACTAAGGCTCAACACAACCACGTTGCGTAATTTCTAACTTATGGTTGTGAAGTGCACCACAATCATGACTTAAAGACTAAGTGATGTTAGGAATTTTCCTTTCTTCTACTCTTTATCGTGCTGTCTAGAGCTTTGACATTTTGTGTCATTCTAGTATCTAATTTCCTTCTTGTATATACGTGTAGAAATATGAACACAAGAAGAAACCCAGGCAGAAGAGTCGAAGTAGCAGCTGCTGGAGGCAACCAAGCTCCTCGTCAAGACCCAGCTGCTGGAGAATAAGTGCTTGTCAACCTAGCTGCGTTGACGGATGGAGTAGTTAGGGCGGCACTGTATAAGATGTCCCATGCCATCACTGTGCAGGCACAGGCTATCACGGCCCAACACACTAGAGAGGGTGCTCCTAGGGAGAACCCGCATGCTAGCACCATGACTAGTAGACTGAGGGATTTTACCAGAATGAATCCTCCAGTCTACTACGGGTCCAAGACCAATGAGGATCCCCAAGAGTTTATAGATGAGGTTCACAATATTCTCTGTGCTATGGGTGTTAGTGAAGAGGAAAAGGTTGAGTTGGCTGCCTACCAACTCAAAGATGTGGCTCAGGTGTGGCACAGGATGTGCGGAGATGGTCGAGCACCTGGGGAAGTCCCCATCACTTAGGACGTTCTCAAGACTGCATTCTTGGAGAGGTTCTTTCCCAGAGAGCAGAAAGAGGCTAAGATTGAGGAATTCATTAACCTACGACACGGAGGTATGTCAGTCAAGTAATACTCCATGAAGTTTGTTAAGCTTTCAAAATATTCTTCTTCTCTGGTGTCCAATAGCAGGGATGAGATGAGCAGGTTTGTGACTGATGTGTCGGAGGATTTAGAGGAGAAATGTCGGGAAGCCATGCTTAATGATAACATGGACGTTGGTAGGTTGATGGTACATGCACAACATGTTGAGGAGAGTCGCCGGAGAAAGATAAGCCGAGAGAGCAAGAAATCTAGGCCCTCGGATCAGTCCGGTTCGAGCAATAGTAAGAATTCGTTTGGAGTTCGGGATAGGCCCAAGTTCAAGAAGGGGCACAAGCACTCTGGTAATCCTACTCCTTCGAAGAACACTAATGCCAAGAAGGGCAATGATAGAAATGCCCAGCATGACCGAAAGATGTGTGGTATGTGTGGTCGTGCGCATGGAGGTGAGTGCATGGTAGGTTTTAATGGATGCTATGGGTGCGGTAAGAGTGGGCACGTGATTAGGGACTGCCCAAATGCGAAGAATCATCCCAAGGCAGATACTCAGCCTCGGCCTAATCCTACTATTGCAGCCGAACCTCCCAAGAGAAATCGGTTCTATGCGTTGAAAGGAACAGAGGAGCAAGAGAAGTCTGCAGATGTGGTCACTGGTAACTTGCTTGTCTTTTCTTTTCCTGTTTATGCATTATTAGATCCAGTATATACCTTGTCTTTTGTTACTCCTTTAGTATCTACTAAATTTGACTTGCTTCCTGAGATCTTGCATGAACCATTTCTAGTTAGTACTCCTATTGGAGACAACATTAGGGCCGAAAGAGTATATAAAGATTGCCCAATAACTGTTCTCAATAAAGTTACTCATGATGACCTAATAGAATTAACCATGCTTGATTTTGATATAATTTTGGGTATGGATTGGCTTCATAAATGTTATGCTACCATAGACTGTCGAAACAGGGTCATAAGGTTTCAATTTCCAAATGAGTTAGAGTTAAAATGGGAAGGGCGTGGTTCAAATCCTATAGGCCAAATAGTTTCTAATTTTAAAGCCAATAAGATGTTATCTAAGGGGTATTTATGCCACTTATTCAGAGTCAATGACTTAGAACAAGAAGTTCCTTCCATAGACTCTGTCTCCGTAGTATATGAGTTTCAAGATATCTTTCTAGAGGATTTACCAGGAATCCCTCCTGAACGTGAAATTTATTTCGGTGTTGACTTAGATCCCAACACCAAACCGATTTCCGTTCCACCCTATAGAATGGCTCCAGCGGAACTCAAAGAGTTGAAGTTTCAGTTAAAAGATTTACTTGATAAGGGCTTCATCCAGCCGAGCATATCCCCATGGGGCGCTCCAGTGTTGTTCGTTAAGAAAAAGGATTGAACTCTTAGAATGTGTATCGATTATCGGCAACTCAATAAAGTCACTATAAAGAACAAGTACCCTCTTCCCAGAATTGATGATCTATTTGATCAACTTCAAGGTTCAAGTTTCTTTTCTAAAATAGATCTTCGGTCAGGTTATCACCAACTTAGGGTGAGACAAGAGGACGTTCCTAAAACTGCCTTCCGTACTAGGTATGGTCATTACGAGTTTCTTGTCATGTCATTTGGTCTCACTAACGCACCAGCCGTGTTTATGGACCTTATGAATAGAGTCTTCCATGAATATCTTGATTCATTTGTCATAGTATTCATAGATGACATTCTCATAGACTCTAAGTCTAGAGAAGAGCATGAACAACATTTGAGAATGACATGGCAAGTACTCAGGGAACATCAGTTGTATGCAAAGTTTAGCAAATGTGAGTTTTGGTTGAGATTAGTGACCTTCCTTGGTCATGTTGTGACCGACCAGGGTGTAGAGGTCGATCCGAAAAAGATAAAAGCAGTAAAGAATTGGCCGAGATCCCTCACTCCTACCGATATTCAAAGTTTCTTGGGTTTGGCTAATTATTATTGCAGGTTTGTGGAGGGATTTTCCACAATTGCTGCTCCATTAAATCCTTTAACAAAGAAGAAAACGAAGTTTGAGTGGTCTAAACAGTGTGAAAAGAGCTTCTAAGAGCTCAAAGACCGACTCACTTCGGCCCCAGTCCTCACATTATCGAGAAGTGGTGAAGGGTACATGGTGTATTATGATGATTCCCGAGTAGGTTTGGGATGTGTTCTTATGCAAGATGGCAAGGTGATTGCATATGCATAAAGACAATTGAAAATTCATGAGAAGAATTACCCTACGCATGATCTTGAGTTAGCTGCTGTGGTATTCACGTTGAAACTTTGGAGACATTACTTATATGGTGTACATGTTGATGTATTTACTGACCATAAAAGTCTTCAGTATGTTTTTACACAAAGAGAATTGAATCTTCGTCAGAGAAGATGGCTTGAGTTACTAAAAGATTATGACATAAGTGTCCACTATCACCCAGGTAAGGCCAATGTAGTGGCCGATGCTTTAATCCGATTGAGCATGGGCAGCGTGTCTCATATCAATGATGAGAAGAAAGAGTTGGTTAAAGAAGTACACCGATTGGCTAGGTTAGGTGTACGACTAGTAGATGCACCAAATGTGGGTGTTACGGTCCATTCAAGTTCGGAATCCTCATTTGTTGTAGATGTTAAAGCCAAGCAGCATCTCGACCCAGTACTCATGGAGTTTAAAGATTCAGTGTTGAGTAAGATGAATAAATCATTCTCCCTGGGGGGATGGTGTGCTTAGGTACCAAGGAAGATTGTGCGTAAAAAATATTGATGATTTGAGGCCTAATATTATCGCAGAGGCTCATGGCTCTAGGTATTCCATTCATCCAGGTTCCACCAATATGTATCATGATCTGAAGGAAATTCATTGGTGGGAAGGTATGAAGCGAGATATCTCTAAGTTTGTGGAGGAGTGTACCAATTGGGTTAAGGCCGAACACCTTAAGCCTGGAGGTCTTACTGAATCGATTGATATTCCAACATGGAAGTGGGAGGCTATTAATATGGATTTTGTGGTTGGTCTGCCCGTAACCCAAAGACTGCATGATTCCATTTGGGTCATTATTGACAGAATGACTAAGTCTGCTCATTTCATTCCCGTGAAGTCTACTTACAAGGCCGAAGATTATGCCAAGCTATACATTGATGAGATTGTGAGGTGGCATGGGATTCCTTTATCTATCATTTCGGATAGGGGAGTCCAATTCACTTCTCATTTTTGGAGATCTTCCAAAAGAGCTTGGGTACGCAAGTAAAGCTCAGCACTGCTTTTCACCCTCAGATGGATGGGCAAGCAGAACGTACCATTCAGACCCTTGAAGACATGCTGAGAGCATGTGTTATTGACTTCAAGGGGAGTTGGGATGATCACTTTCCACTGATTGGGTTCTCTTATAACTATAGCTACCATTCCAGTATTGGGATGGCACCTTTTGAAGCATTGTATGGTAGGAGATGTAGGTCCCCTGTCGGATGGTTGAAGTGGGAGAAACTGCCATCCTTGGCCCTGAGATCATACATGAGGCTTTGGAAAATGTGAGAATGATCAGGGATAGATTGGATACTACTTACAGTCGTCAAAAATCATATGCTGATAACCGAAAGAGAGCTCTCGAATTCGAGGTAGGTGATCAAGTTTACCTAAAGATATCACCCATGAAAGGGGTGATGAGATTTGGTAATAAAGGGAAGTTAAGTCCGAGGTATATAGGTCCCTATGAGATCTTACAGCGAGTAGGAAATGTTACCTACGAACTAAAGTTACCGAATTACTTGGCTTCTGTTCATCCATATTTTGATGCTTAAAAAGTGTCTAGGCGATCCAGCATCCATTCTACCTATTGAAGGGTTAGGAGTCGATGAGAACCTTTCTTATGAAGAGGTTCCCGTTGCAATTTTAGATCTCCAAGTGAAACGGTTGAGGAACATAGAGGTTGCCACCGTGAAGGTGTTATGGAGGAACCACCTTGTTGAGGGAGCAACATGGGAGGCCGAGGCCGATATGAGATCCCGTTGCCCTCACTTGTTTAGTTCTTGAGGTTAGGTATACTCTTCCTAAGTCCGATTTCCTTAATGAGACTCTAAATTTTAGTGCATTAGGTGGTTTTTGGTGTTTTAAATCCATGAAAGTGTGTTTTATACTTGCACTATATGAGTTAATATGAGTTCATGTTTGCTTCATGTTGTTGTTTTTGTATTGCGTAGACATGATTTTTTTTTGTGTTGCATGAGTGTGATGTGCGTTAAGTTAAAGTGAGATTGAGAACGAAGTTCCTCAGCTCAGATATGAAGCTTCAGATAAGCTTAGAGTAATGTGCATCATCCAGAGTAAGTTGTGAATCAAATATTCACAAAGAGTAAAGTTTCAAGTATGTTGATGTATTTTCCGAAAATACCCTCTTTGATTCAAATGATGTGTAGTGTCATTCGGGGACGAATGTTCCTAGAGGGGGGGGGGATAATGTAACATTACAAAAAATGTACATGTCTAGTGAAGATCCTAGTAGGTTTTTAAGAATGCGTATTGGGGTACATAGGCATCCCAATGCCCAATATTGAGTAATATTGGGCATAGTATAGAATATTGACTTAAGGGTGTTAGCCAATTTCTATATATAACAAGTATTTAAAATACAATCCAAGCTTGTTTAGAAATTGTACCTGCAATAAGTCCCAAGCTAAAATAACTATATCCTTCATATATACCCACATCAGGTACTAGGCATCAAGTGTCAAGCCTAGTACCATAGCACATAACCATTTAAAATGATCATGTAGATGAGCAGTGCCCAAGGACATAGTGAGGATCTTGGGAAATAAGTGAACATTCCAAATGAACTTCAGAATAGTTAGTTAGGAAAGTGCACGCAACACATGTGCAACCGACCAAGAGGACCAAGCTAACCGATTCGGTTAGAGCGGTTGGGACAGGCGCACGTCCGGGTCAGCCCACGTGGGGCCAAGCTCCCTAACCGGTCCTAGACTCTAACTAACTGACCTAACTAACTAACTAACCTAGGACAAACAAAAATAACTAACTAGTGGACCCGACAACCTAAGACCTAACCGGGTGACATTAAGACAAGTAACTAACTAAGAAACATCCTAGTACCTAACCTAGGATGGTCCAAAGGGTTGGTTATGGTCCTAACAACTTAGGGGTACTTTAGTAATTACCCTAGGTTACTTAATTAATTAAATTAGAAACTTAATTAATTAATTTAATTGGTCAAAACTAAAATGACTAAGCAATTTTCAGATTTCGGTTAAGTCAAGTGTTCTCCTATTTTTAGTCAATTTAGGAGGGGCGTTTTGGTAATTAGCTAATTGGTTTAATTTAATTAAGTTATATAGCCTAAGTTGAATTAGTTAACATTCAGTTCCTAAAGACTTAGACCAACGTTATTCATCATAAACCCTACGACCAAACAGCAGTGAGAAAACGTAAGAAACCCTAGGCGATTTTCAAGAATTCTTCAAGGTTTTCGTGCAAAGTGTAAGGTGATCTTCGTAGATTTAATTCTACAGTAAGGTATTGGTTTTATCTCCTTGATTCCTTTATCCAAGAGACTTTTCAAACGTTTTGACTTCAAGAATATCGAAACTAGGGTTGTTCCCAATGAATCACATGTTCATCTCCCTAGTTCTCTCGATTTCCGATTCTTGTAGTATCTATAATGTAAATCTCGATGCGTGTTGTTTGTATGTGGTGCTAAATGATCATTATGTGTATGTTTTAGTGATTTATATGCCGAATGAAACCTACATGTTAGATCCACATACTTAGGGTATTATTTACACGAGATGATGAATGTTGTAATGCCTATTTGTGTTCGAGAAGATGAAATTGTTATAAGTTGTTCATTGAATTGTTTCATAGACTAATAAAAGGTTAAAAGTTGGCTTGTTCAACATCATAGATTACTATAATGTATTCATGAAGTGATTGAATTGGCTAGTGATAATATTATGACAAGTATCTAGTGAAATTATGTTTTATGCCAACAAATTGGCTAGCAAAACTATGTCCAAAGCATCATCTCCCAAAATATGTGAAGTCATACCAATCTATACATCAATGAACTCATAACATAGGGTATGCCAATAATCAGGACAAGTCCCAACATACCCTATCCACACGAACTTGTGAACGTAATATCATTGAATAAGTGGTTATAACTTTCATAAAGAATTGTACAAGACTATCAATTATCGTTGAACAAGTTAAGGTGAGTAATGAAATAACTAAAAGCTTAAGTTATCAAATTGACCTAATCTAGAGTGTTAAAAGAAGTGAGACAAGTCTCAATTACACTTAATCGATTATGTCAAAAATACTCACATAAGAGGGTGCTAGAATTCGTGAGACAAGTCTCACTCGCACCATGATGATAATGTAAGACTTAAGTTCATATTCATCAAGTAAAGAAAGGGATGACCAGTCATCCATTGAGTTAAGTATACCTCATACTAGAAGCAAGCTTCCATAATGTTTGAGTCAACTCTAAAAGATATAAAGTAAAATAAATATGATCTTAGCACCGATAGACTAGCAATGAGCTTGTGCCAGTACATGTAAACCTCATGAGATGAGATCACCACCCAGGTGGACCAGGGTCTCCGAATGTCTCATAGTCTTTGAACTATGTTGCTATCATAGGGACTAGCTAGTGGATGACTCCACCTAAGAATGCTAGGTAGTTTCGGTTTCACTTTGGCCGGTGATTCCACCTCTTTTCGGTGTGGGAAAGACACCAGATTTCATGGTTAGCTCACATGATCTATGTCGGTTAAAGCTCAGGAAAGTATTCGTTTCACTTCAGCCGTGAACCCCTCTTTTTGGTGTGGGGAAGACATTGAGCTAGGTTTCACTTTAGCCGGTGAACCCCCCTTTTTGGTGTGGGGAAGACACTGGACTTGGCTTCACTTTAACCGGTTAACCACCTCTTTTCGGTGTGGGAAAAACACTGGATATCATGTTAGCTCACATGATTTACTTCTATTAATGCTAAAGAATTCTTTAAAGAAAGTAAGAAAAAATGAAAGTAGCATGTTAAAAGTGAACAACAGATCAAAGAAGAAGAAACATAGGTTCAAAGTGAACTAAGTAAGCAAGAGTTTAATAATGTCAATCACCAGTGTTTGATAAGAATGGAGTTTTAACAAGTTAGTGGTTTATGCCTATATTGCAACATGATTATATGTCCCAAAGATCTATATATTATGCAAATAATCAAATAATGGGCATAGCCAATAAATATTGGCTTATTAATACATTCATACCCAATTTAATAAGAATGAGAAGTATAACTTGTGAGTAGGCTAGCCAAATCATTCCCTTAGTCTTGTGAATTACTTACTCGATTCATTGTAGGTATGGGACTACAATGAATCATTGCACTTGTAAGTAAAACATAAGGTCAAAGGAGATTATTGAACTGCACAACAGAAAGAAGAAAAGACCGGAAAATAAACTAAGGCTAGGAATAGGAGCTCTCGGCCTAAGGGAGCAAAATAATAAAGTTTTGTTTAAGTTGTTCTAAAATTATGTTCATGATTCCAAGGTCTTATTTTCATATAGAAAATGAGTTGTGTGCCTTAATTTCATGAGAATATGTCATATTCATAGCATGAATCCGAAGTAACGATTTAAGAAAGTAAAGTGACTTAACTTTCCAGAAACGGCATGTTGCTTTAGGAAGAGCTTTCCTTGATCATGCATAGTCCTTATGTGTTTATGTGCATACACCCATACTTAGTACAAGTGTGTACTAACCCCATATATTATTACAATTTTTATAGTAGCAGGTCCGAGAGAAGATTGAAGATTCGACGAAGCAGTTTGGATTAGCGATCTCCAGACTTTGGTAGGTTCTCTTGAGTTCGAGGATTCTACGTTTCTTATTCTAGCTTAGTACATTAGATATAGCTAGTGTATGATGTCCCTAGCGTTTCCTTTCAAACATTTGTTCAAGCATTGTAATAAGGCCGATCGGCAAACTATTAATATTATCATCATTAATCGTTTCATTTGTTTAAGGTATTGATAGATGGTTGCTTTAGTTTGAGCTAGTAGAATATCACTCATATGAAGTATTATATGAAGTCTATGTACACTTCAATAAGTGTTAAAAAGTTTTAAATTTTTTGCAAATTTAACTGTATGATTGTGATGAAAGCTAAGAAGAGGCTTGTCTGCGACCTCTGAGAGGTTAACGACGCCGGTTTCTTTCGGATTCCAGAATCCGGGTGTGACAGATCATACCATAACATCAATACATACTTCATAGCCAATTCATAGATCTAGGTTTAGGGATGAGGGATCCTTGTCACCAACATCACAACAACACAATTAGCTATAGCATCATTATCACATAAGTAGATTTCACCTTGCATAATTGAGATCATAGGAGAATCAAGATCATACCTCATTGCCCTTCATGGGACTTCATACTTCAAAACCCAAGAAATCACAACCAACATATGAAATAGGGAGATTCATGAAGCATGAACATAACTAAAATAAAAGTAAACAAGTGACATGTTCATCATCCTCAACAATTCACCTTATTCATTCCAAGAAATTAGGGATTTAGGGGAAAGACATGGGTCAAGGGAAAAATCATAGGAATTCATCGATTAACCATTAATTCATACTTAAACAACATTAATTCATCATAATTTATCATAATTTATTCACAATTTCGTTTTAGAAAGAAGACCCATGTGAGGAGAAAAACCTTTATTTTGGGGGATTTAGAAATCATCTTTTGAAGGACCTCTTCGGGAAAGGAATCCCAATAGTGAAAGAAACCATACCTTATATATGAGAAATCCACGAAATTGAGTTGGAAAACTTGAAGGCTTGATCTTCTTCTTGGAGCTCTAATGGTCTTCAACGGAGTTTTGAAGGAAGAGAGAATTTGGGAGAGAGTGAGAGATTTTTGATTTCAACTTGTGGGACTTAATTTGAGTGATAAAATTACTTAAACTTACCTAATACATTATATAGTCACCCATTAAATTACCCAAAAGACCCCTCACTTAAATGGGTTTATTTGGGAAGTCAAAACACCCAAATACGACTTTTACGATATCTGGGAAGTAGGTGCGCATCGCGTGGTTAATTCTCCAATTTATTTTAGAATTTTGAGCTGAGTCAGAGAGGTCCGTTTCATCTCCGCGTCGCATAGTAGCCCCCCAATTCTTGACTTTTGCAGACTGCTTCGACAACCTGCCTACCCATGTTGGGGTCCTTCCCAAGGACCCTTCCGGTGGTCCTTGGGGTATTGTTTTTGAACGTTTAGACTCTATTTACTACACTCTACCTAAACAAAGTCTTTTTACAAGTTTTGGACTCCATATGACCCTCCGAAACCTTCGCCAAACATAGGGACGTCAACTAGTTAAATTTCGCTAGTTTCCAGACGTTAAGGATTTTCTTTTATCCTATTGCTCCAAAATTTCTCAAACAAGTTATTTACACTTATTTAGGACTAATACCATCATTATTAAACATATTAATCTCTAGTGTTGTAACAACCCTAAAAATGAATATGCTAAGTAATGTTTAGTGTGTCTAGAATGCCTACGATTAGACCGGGTTCACACGGATTGATGCGCGTAGAACCAGACCTCTGAAACCTTGCGACAGCCAAGCCAACTAACTTGGGGAGTTATATGATCTAGTAAAGGTTAGGTCCATCCATGTAGGGCTCCCGAATATGAACATTTACTCGGATGAGTCTTTACCGGACATAAAAAGGGGAAATCTTAAGTTTGGAGGGTCTAGGGGTAAAATGGTTGTTTTCCAGGATAAGGGTAGTATCGTAATTACCCTAAATATGTAATTAATTATTTAATTAATAAGGTGGAGGGGCATTTTGGGTAGAGAGGGCCGAAATTTCCCTTTTAGCAAAATCTTGCTCCACCCGGGTTCGAACCTAGGTGGGAGCAATGATTTAATTTGTTTTATTTAAATTGGTAGATTAATTTAATAAATTAATAATTAATGGATGACTTTAAAAAAAAAAAAGGAAAATCAGATTTTATTTATTTATTAATTATTAATTATTAATTAATTTGACTAAGTCTTGCCAACAAGTCCTAGTTCTAAGAGAACACTACCTCACATCTCTCTTTCACGTCTATATCTCCCTCTCTTCAATACTTTCTTTCACGTTCTCTCTGCCTAACCAAAACACAAGAACAGAAAAGCTACAAAAGTTCTTCACACTTGAAGACCTTACACGAAAAATATAAACAAACAAGCTAACCAAAAACGTAAAGCAAAGTTCCGTCGTGTTTGTGTTGGAGTTTCGAGATTTGGACGTGAGTTTGGAGAAGGTTTTTGGGCAACAGGTCGTGGGTTGAACAACATTTAAATCAAGTATGGGTTTCTCTCCTGGACTCATTTCTCCAAGAGAATTTTCTTTCCCATGAATTCAACGAATCTTGAAACTAGGGTTGTTCCCGTTCTTGTCGAACTCCTTGTCCCTAGTATCCCTTTGATCTCAATGTGGAATAGGTTAGAGATCATGTTGTTGGTATGTTTGCTGGTAGTTTAAGTATGAAGTGTGATTTTCGTGATAATGTGTTCATGATTATGTGTTTGGAATTGTAAGCATGTTAAGTTAAGTCAACCGAAAGTATGTGAAAAATGATATGTTTTTATGGTTGAATTTTATGTGCGAATGTTTGTGTAAATCATGAGGTGTAAAAGTGGTGTAATGTTGCTGGATGTAATGGTAATTATTGGCTGAATATAATCATAAAAATATTACACTTAAAGATGCACCAAATGATCCACGAAATGTCTTAAGAATTAACGCATGAATGATGATAAAAAGAAGCTGAAAATAGTGAACAAATTTCCAGCATTTGGTAGGTTGGGTTCGGCCAAGAAAAGTGGTACAAAATACAATGAAAAATGAATGTAAAATAAGTGAAATCACTAAGGATTGAACCCAAGACATCATTACATGAAAGCTACAAAAAAAAAATCAACAAAAGACTAAGACAAAAAGGGATTGGAAGAGACTAAATTTCCAGCTTGCTGGAAATTGTAGTCTCGGCCAACTTTTAAAAAAATGAGCTTCGTTTAAATTTTTTTTAAAATGTAAGGTCATTGGGGATTTAACCCATTACCTCACTAAATAAAAATTTCATAAAAATTTCGTGAGAAAAATGCAAGGAAAAATAGATGTGGTGAGTGGGGATTGAACCCACAACCTCTTGAATGGATGAGAAAGTTAGGAGAAAAAAATAAAGGAGAAAATAAATGTGGAGAGTGGGGATTGAACCCACAACCTCTTGGATAGGTGAGAAAGTTAAGAGGTAAATTAAAAGAAAAACAATGAAATTGTGGGGGATTGAACCCACAACCTCCTTGACTTAAACGAAAAAGGAGAGGAGATCGACCTAGGGTCCCCCAAATCTGAAAAATGCCATTATCAAGTTTAAAATAAGATTAAGTGTTGTCCAAGGGATTCGAAATCGGGTTACCTTGACCAATTCCATATTGACACATAAGTCATACGTAAGTAAATATTTAATGAATGTTGCCTCTAAAGATCGAAATCAATATCTTGGCATATCTACAAGATGCATATGTCTTGTACCACATAATTTTGGGTAAACATGAATCACTTAGACAAACTATGGATAAAGCCTCATGGCTTGTATGTGTGGACTCATAAGTCTAGCATACGTTTAAAAGTAAGTGAGCCTAAGATGTATGTGGCGAAATGATGTAACCCTAGAAGGGCTAAGTAAGAGTGTGAAACAAACTAAATGGCCAAGTGCATTGGCATATAATGAAATGAATATTCACGTGAAGGGCTGAGTAATTATGAAAAGCAAATGTGTTAAAGATAATGAATGAGGTGACAATATGATAAGAGGCTAATATGAAAGATGAGAGCAATCTTAAATGAGCCTAAGTAAATGTTACCAAAACGTACTCACCTATGAGAGTGTAAAGCTAATGAAGAGACCAGTCTCTATGAACACTCTAATGAAAGTATTAAAGTTAATGCATACTTAATACTAATGATTAGATGAGAAATCATCTTATGAGCTATGATGTCCTCATGCTAGAAGCCAGCTTCCAGGATGTATGAGTTGAATGTAATGGAACTTTATACTGAGCACCCATAGGCTAACTAAGAGCGGTGATGCCTTCCTTCGGGAAGGGCAGAGGTTCACGTAACTCTCATGAGATGATACTGTCCGGCATGCCGGGTATGAGTCTCCTTATATCTCCTAGTCTTTGAACCTATACTGCCAATATAGGAATCTAGCAGGGTTCAATCCCCTATAATACGCTAGCATGTTTTGGGTCACTTTGGCCGGTGATTCCACCTCTTTTCGGTGTGGGGAAGACATTGGATTTTATGATGCTCACATGATCTATGTCGGTTAAAGTTAAAGTTCCCAAAGAATGCATGAGGCCAGCCTCTAATGATGCACATAATGAAATGAACGATACCAAAGGTGTTAGGATAGGATAATCAAGATGGTGATCTAGACTCAAGTAATGACACTAGGTTATTCTTCATCATTGCACAGCAAACCCGATGAGGGTCTTAAACTACATCCTAGGTATGGCTAGTGTTTACACTAGCTTATCAATGAATGAAATGAAGTACGTATGAATGAATGAAGCAAACTCTGTATTTGCTAAAGAAGACTCCCTAGTTGAGGTCCCATATGTTGAACCCTCATTTTGTGAAGTCTTAATGTTAAGTCCATGATTTCGAGGTCTCATGGCATATGAACGAATGATATGAAAGATGGTATGTGCTATATGCAATATGTTATGTGTTATGTGTAAGATGTTCTGTGCTGTGTGCAATATGATATATGATGATGCATGTTACTCTCATGGCATGACTTTCCTAATCCAATTTGGCAAGTCCATTGACTTTTCTAATCCAAATTTGGCAGGTCCACTAACTTTCCTACTACAAATTTTGCAAGTCTACTGACTTGACTTTCCATAATCATGTTGTTAGGAAAGAGCTATCCTTACTCATGCATGTCCTTGGTGTGTGCTTGCATATACCCATACTTAGTACAAGTGTGTACTAATACCATACAATATCTACTTTTAGGTGAAGGCACAGGTGGACGTTAGAGCTTACAGTACGACGTTGCAACTATCCGGACGTGGAGCATTCATCCGGATTTGGTAGGCCCTCATGCTTTCGAGGACGCTTGCCCATTATATTCTATCTTAGATATAGGTTTGAGTTAGTGGAGTTTGTTCCACTAGCGTTTCTTTCTCATCTTATTTCAGACATTGTATTGGTGCCATTTTGGCAAGTATACACTTAATGCAGTATGGAACTATTTCTTTCATTTGATGATCTTAATATTAGATGGTTGATTGTGAACGTTTATGAGTGTAAGTAGAATGTCTTATATGAATGTTAAGTAACAAAAAGTTCAAATTTTCCGCTAAAATTAACCTAGATGAAGTAACGATGACGTATGTAGTCTTGTTTGTGACCTCTGAGAGGTCAACGACGCCGGTCTCGTCTGGGGTCTAGACTTCGGTCGTGACAAAGTTGGTATCAGAGTACTAGGTTAAATTCCGAGGATAATAAGTTCACGTCAATCACATTGAGTAGTTTCTAAGTCATGGTAGTGAAGTGCACCACTATCCTGAATTAGAGACTGCATGATGCGTAGGAAAATTTCCCTTCTTCTACTCTTTATCGTGCTATCTAGAGCTTTGACACTTTGTGTCATTCTAAGTATCTACCTTCCTTGTTGTGTGAGCGCGTAGAAGAATACACACAAGAATTAGGATGGCCAAGTGGTCTAAGGCGCCAGACTCAAGATCTGGCCTTCAAGAAGGGGCAATGATAGAAATGCCCAGCGTGAACGAAAGACGTTTGGTAAGAGTGGTTGTTCGCATGGAGGTGAGTGTGTGGTAGGTTCTAAAGCCTTCTATGAGTACTGATGACGAGGAGAAGGCTAAGTTGGTTGCTTACTAGCTCGAGGAGATGGCTTAGGTATGGATTACTTCACAAATGCTAGACTATCATAGACTATCAAAACAGGGTAGTAAGGTTAAGTTTCCGAATAAGTTAGAGTCAAGATGGGAAAGGTGTGGTCCAAGTCCAGTCGGCCAACTTGAAGGCCAATAAGATGATAGCTAAGGGGTATTTGTACCACTTAGTTAGAATCAATGACTTAGATCAAGAAGTTCCTTCCATAGACTCAGTGTCAATAGTGAATGAGTTCCCAGATGTCTTTTCGGAGGATTTACCAAGAATCCCTCCTGAATGTGAGATTGACTTTGGTGATGATTTAGATCGCAATATCAAGCCAAATTCTATTCCCCCATATAGGATGGCACAAGCTGAACTCAAATAGTTGAAGTTGCAGTTAGAAGAACTACTTGATAAGGGCTTCATCCAGCCGAGCATATCCCCATGGGGCGCTCCAGTGTTGTTTGTGAAAAAGAAAGATGGAACCCTTAGAATATGTATCGATTATCGGCAGCTCAACAAAGTCACTATCAAGAATAAGTATCCACTTCCCAGAATAGATGACTTGTTTGACCAACTCCAGGGGTCTAGTTTCTTCTCGAAGATTGATATTCGTTCAGGGTACCATCAACTTAGGGTTAGGGATGAATATATCCCAAAGACAGCCTTTCGTACCCGTTATGGTCACTGTGAGTTCCTAGT
Source organism: Solanum lycopersicoides (assembly GCA_022817965.1). Taxonomy (NCBI): domain Eukaryota; kingdom Viridiplantae; phylum Streptophyta; class Magnoliopsida; order Solanales; family Solanaceae; genus Solanum; species Solanum lycopersicoides. The sequence continues at coordinate 9,074,650 of JAJJBR010002323.1, forward strand.
TATGTCATTTGGTATCACGAATGCACCTGCTGCATTTATGGATCTCATGAACAGAGTTTTCCGTGAATACCTTGACTCTTTCGTCATAGTATTCATTGATGACATTCTCATCTACTCTAAGACCAAGGAAGAGCATGAACAGAATTTGAGACTAACCTTGCAGGTACTTAGACAACATCAGTTGTATGCCAAATTCAGCAAGTGTGAATTCTGGCTCTGATCAGTGACCTTCCTGGGTCATGTTGTGTCCGATAAAGGTGTGGAGGTAGATCCCAGGAAGACTGGGGCTGTTAAGAACTGGCCAAAACCTCTTACTCCCACAGATATCCGTAGCTTCTTGGGATTGGCTGGTTATTATCGCAGGTTCGTTAAGGGTTTTCCTTCCATCGCTGCTCCACTCACAGCCTTGATGAAGAAGAAAATTAAGTTTCAATGGGCAGAGACTTGTGAGAAGAGTTTCCAGGAGCTCAAAGACAGACTCACTTCAGCCCCGGTGCTTACTTTGCCTAAGTGTGGGTGAGGTGGCCTATGAGTTGGCATTGCCTGTGGAGCTAGCTTCTGTCCATCCAGTCTTTCATGTATCCACGTTAAAGAAGTGCCTAGGTGATCCAGCATCGATTCTACCTGTGGAACGTTTTGGGGTTGATGAAGACTTGTCCTCTGAGGAGGTACCTGTTGAGATCATAGACAGACAGGTCAAGCGACTGAGAAACAAGGAGATTGCCACAGTGAAGGTATTGTGGAGGAACCATCTTGTTGAGGGTGCTACGTGGGAGGCCGAGGCCGATATGAGATCCCGCTATCCCCATCTTTTCAGTCCTTGAGGTTAGATTCCCTACTCTTAAGTCGAAGTTTCCTTATCTCTCCATTCCTTGTTGCTATTGCATGACTGTGCATAGTGATTATGTTATGTTATGACTGGCATTGTGCTAGATAGTTAGTAGTGTAATTCAGGGACGAATGTTCCTAAGGGGGGGGGGATAATGTAACAATCCTAAAAATGAATATGCTAAGTAATATTTAGTGTGTCTAGAATGCCTATGATTAGACCGGGTTCACACGGATTGATGCGCGTAGAACCAGACCTCTGAACCCTTGCGACAGCCAAGACAACTAACTTGGGGAGTTAGTTGAGCTAGGAAAGGTTGGGTCCAGCCATGTAGGGCTCCCGAATATGAAGATTTACTCGGATGAGTCTTTATCGAACTTAAAAAGGGGAAATCTTAAGTTTGGAGGGTCTAGGGGTAAAATGGTCTTTTTTCAGGCTAAGGGTAGCATCGTAATTACCCTAAATATGTAATTAATTATTTAATTAATAAGGTGGAGGGTCATTTTGGGTAGAGAGGGCCGAAATTTCCCTTTTAGCAAAATCTTGCTTCACCCGGGTTCGAACCTAGGTGGGAGCAATGATTTAATTTGTTTTATTTAAATTGGTAGATTAATTTAATAAATTAATAATTAATGGATGATTTAAAAAAAGGGAAAATCAGATTTTATTTATTTATTAATTATTAATTATTAATTAATTTGACTAAGTCTTGCCAACAAGTCCTAGTTCTAAGAGAACACTACCTCACATCTTCTCTTTCACGTCTATATCTCCCTCTCTTCAACACTTTCTTTCACGTTTCTCTGCCTAACCAAAACACAAGAACAGAAAAATACAAAAGTTCTTCACACTTGAAGACCTTACACGAAAAATACAAACAAACAAGCTAACCAAAAACGTAAAGCAAAGTTCCGTGGGTTTGTGTTGGAGTTTCGGGATTTGGACGTGAGTTTGGAGAAGGTTTTGGGCAGCAAGTCGTGGGTTGAACAACATTGAAATCAAGGTATGGGTTTCTCTCTGGACTCCTTTCTCCAGAGAATTTTCTTTCCCATGAATTCAACGAATCTTGAAACTAGGGTTGTTCCCGTTCTTGTCGAACTCCTTGTCCCTAGTATCCCTTTGATCTCAATGTGAAATAGGTTAGAGATCATGTTGTTGGTATGTTTGCTGGTAGTTTAAGTATGAAGTGTGATTTTCGTGATAATGTGTTCATGATTATGTGTTTTGAATTGTAAGCATGTTAAGTTATGTCAACCGAAAGTATGTGAAAAATTATATGTTTTTATGGTTGAATTTTATGTGCGAATGTTTGTGTAAATCATGAGGTGTAAAAGTGGTGTAATGTTGTTGGATGTAATGGTAATTCTTGGCTGAATATAATCATACAAAGATTACACTTAAAGATGCACCATATGATCCACGAAATGTCTTAAGAATTAACGCATGAATGATGATAAAAAGAAGCTGAAAATAGTGAACAAATTTCCAGCATTTGGTAGGTTGGGTTAGGCCAACAAAAGTGGTACAAAATACAATGAAAAATGAATGTAAAATAAGTGAAATCACTAAGGAATGAACCCAAGAAATCATTACATGAAAGCTACAAAAAAAAATCAACAAAAGACTAAGACAAAAAGGGATTGGAAGAGACTAAATTTCCAGCTTGCTGCAAATTGTAGTCTCGGTCAACTTTTAAAAAAATGAGCTTCGTTTAAATTTTTTTTAAAATGTGAGGTCATTAGGGATTGAACCCATGACCTCACTAAATGAAAATTTCATAAAAATTTCGTCAGAAAAATGCAAGGAAAAATAGATGTGGTGAGTGGGGATTGAACCCACAACCTCTTGAATGGATGAGAGAGTTAGGAGAAAAAAATAAAGGAGAAAATAAATGTGGAGAGTGGGGATTGAACCCACAACCTCTTGCATAGGTGAGAAAGTTAATAGATAAATTAAAAGAACAATAATGAGCTTGTGGTGGATTGAACCCACAACCTCCTTGACTTAAACGAAAAAGGAGAGGAGAAAAAGAAAGGAAATATTATGGGGTTGATGGGGATCGAACTAGGGTCCCCCAAATCTGAAAATTGCCATTATCAAGTTTAAAATAAGATTAAGTGTTGTCCAAGGGATTCAAAATCGGGTTCCCTTGACCAATTCCGTATTGACACATAAGTCATACGTAAGTAAATATTTAATGAATCCTGCCTATAAAGATCGAAATCGATATCTTGGCATATCTACAAGATGCATAAGTCTTGTACCACATAATCTTGGTTAAACATGAATCACTTAGACAAACTATGAATAAAGCCTCATGGCTTGTATGTGTGGACTCATAAGTCTAGCATACGTTTAAAAGTAAGTGAGCCTAAGATGTATGTGACGAAATGATGTAACCCTAGAAGGGATAAGTAAGAGTGTGAAAAACACTAAATGGCCAAGTGCATTGGCATATAATGAAATGAATATTCACGTGAAGGGATGAGTAATTATGAAAAGAAAATGTGTTAAAGTTAATGAATGAGGTGACAATATGATAAGAGGCTAATTTGAAAGATGAGAGCAATCTCAAATGAGCCTAAGTAAATGTTACCAAAACGTACTCACCTATGAGAGTGTAAAGCTAATGAAGAGACCAGTCTCTATGAACACTCTAATGAAATTATTGAAGTTAATGCATACTTAATACTAATGATGAGATGAGAAATCATCTAATAAGCTATGATGTCCTCATGCTAGAAGCCAGCTTCCAGGATGTATGAGTTGAATGTAATGGAACTTTATACTGAGCATCGATAGGCTAGCTATGAGCGGTGATGCCTTCCTTCGAGAAGGGCGGAGGTTCACGTAACTCTCATGAGATGAGACTGTCCGGCATGCCGGGTATGGGTCTCCTTATATCTCCTAGTCTTTTAACCTATACTGCCAATATAGGGATCAAGCAGGGTTCAATCCCCTATATACGCTAGCATGTTTTGGGTCACTTTGACCGGTGATTCCACATCTTTTTGGTGTGAGGCAGACACTGGATTTCATGATGCTCACATGATCTATGTCGGTTAAATTTAAAGTTCCCAAAGAATTAATGAGGCGAACCTCTAATGATGCACATAATGAAATGAACGATACCAAAGGTGTTAGGATAGGATAATCAAGAGGTGAGCTAGACTCAAGTAATGACACTAGGTTATTCTTCATCATTGCACAGCAAACCCGATGAGAGTCTTAAACTACATCCTAGGTATGACTAGTGTTTACACTAGCTTATCAATGAATGAAATGAAGTACGTATGAATGAATGAAGCAGACTCTGTATTGGCTAAATAAGTCTCCCTAGTTGAGGTCCCATATGTTGAGCCCTCATTTTGTGAAGTCTTAATGTTAAGTCCATGATTTCGAGGTCTCATGGCATATGAACGAATGATATGAAAGATGTTATGTGCTATATGCAATATGTTATGTGCTATATGTAAGATGTTCTGTGCTGTGTGCAATATGCTATGTATGATGATGCATGTTACTGTCATGGCATGACTTTCCTAATCCTATTTGGCAAGTCCATTGACTTTTCTAATCCAAATTTGGCAGGTCTACTAACTTTCCTAATACAAATTTTGCAAGTCTACTGACTTGACTTTCCATAATCATGTTGTTAGGAAAGAGCTATCCTTACTCATGCATGTCCTTGGTGTGTGCTTGCATATACCCATACTTAGTACAAGTGTGTACTAATACCATACAATATCTACTTTTAGGTGAAGGCACAGGTGGACGTTAGAGCTTACAGTACGACGTTGCAACTATCCGGACGTGGAGCATTCATCCGGATTTGGTAGGCCCTCATGCTTTCGAGGACGCTTGCCCATTATATTCTATCTTAGATGTAGGTTTGAGTTAGTGGAGTTTGTTCCACTAGCGTTTCTTTCTCATCTTATTTCAGACATTGTATTGGTGCCATTTTGGCAAGTATACACTTAATGAGGTATGAAACTATTTCTTTTATTTGATGATCTTAATATTAGATGGTTGATTGTGAACGTTTATGAGTTTAGGCAGAATGTCTTATATGAATGTTAGGTAACAAAAAGTTCAAATTTTCCGCTAAAATTAATCTAGATGAAGTAACGATGACGTATGTAGGCTTGTCTGCGACCTCTGAGAGGTTAACGATGCCGGTCTCGTCTGAGGTGTAGATTTCCGTCATGACAAGTATAGGTCATGGAATTTACGGGGTGTTACAAGACCTATGTTCCTTACTTGATGCATGAAGAATATGAATATGAATCCTTGACTTAGTAGGCTAAAACACCTTTGTCATGAATGTATATGTATGAATGGAATATGATCTTGAATATAGTAAAGAAGGTCATTTATGTGGAACCTTCTAGAGAGAAGGTTATGATATCCTTGAAGTCGAAAGCCGTAATGGTATCCTTCTTGTGTGAATGGTGGACTTAGGGTTGGTTGGCTGGAACAAAATGAAATTATCCTTACGAAAGTCATTGAGATATCATAATAACCATTGCAGGCAGCCTTAGTGGATGCTCTTTGGTAATGTGTATTATGATTTGGTTGTGAACAAGATATGGTACCTCTTCATATGCTTCTTTATTGAATTACTCTATGAGAACAAAGGCTAGCATCGAGTGAGTATGCTTGGGGAGTAGGTCTATTTAAAGATGAGAATAGAGTACAAGGAAACCCTTGATATTCCTAACCATGTGCCTACATGGGATGTGTCCTAGTTCTACCATTGGCAAGAATAACACCCTCTATCAGAGTAGAGTAGACTCCGGATTCCATGCTTAGCTAGCATGGTCTATGTCGGTTATTGCCTATTATCTTCATGTGGGATACATTCTAGTGTTGGATAAGTATTATGAAGTTTAGGTAGTGGAATGGGACGCTATCTAGACATTGCACGACTAGACTTTGAATATATTAGTGTGTGAATTCCCTAGGTCTTCTCCAAGACCATTATGTGAAAGTCCTTAATTGTTGAATGTGTCTTAAATGGTCTAATGAACTTAATGACTTAAGTAAATGTATGTTAATGAAAATTTATCTATCTAGAGTAGCTTTAAGGATTGCTTAGGTAGGCTTGGAGAGGGTGTATGGGCGGTCTCTTCATGTCTTACTTAGGCGAGTCTTAGAGTAATTATAGGTAGGGAGTCTAATGAATGAAATGGGAATAATCTTATATTAGGTAGTCTAAAGGATCTCTTTGGTGTGTGTGAAGGGGTTGTATGGGTGGTCGCTTTATAATTCACTCAAGTGAGCCTTAGAATCACCTTTGGTAGGAGAGTCTCATGTTTTGTCTTTTGAAGTAATCTTAATGCTATATTGTGTAGGGTAACTTATATGTGATGTTGGTATTATATGTGGTTTCTTATACTTATGTTTATGAAGTTTTACTCAATAAGAGCATGTTTTATACAAATGTCCGGTTTATAATGATTTTACGTAATACACCATACTTAGTACATTTTAATGTTTTAATTCCATATATTTTGTCTATCTCTAAAGGTGTAGGTGGCATTTGAGAGGAGTAAGTGAAGTGGAAGCTTGGATTAGAATTCATTCAAGCAAATGTTGGGGTATGTCCTCAGTTGATCCAAGGACATTACTATCGTTAGATTTCTATGGTTTAAAGACATTGTAATAGACTTAGTGTTTCTATATTTCGATTGTATGGGCCGTGTTCCAAGTTATTCGTGTGTCTAGGATGGTGACTTTGACATTATCCTTATTATTTATGTTTTCTATGAAAGATGTTTTGAAATATTATTCGTGTGAAAAGTTTTAATTCCGCACTACTTTTCATACATGTATGCAATGAATGATGTTAAAGGGCTCGTACAAGACCTCCGAGAGGTCTAGTACGCCGTGTTACAATCCGAGGGAATGTCATATATTCTAGGGTGTACTCTCGGGTCGTGACAGTTATACATGGTTCACACAATTTGGTCAATGCAATTTCCAGTAAATTTGTTTTCTCATGCACTATTTTTTGCTGGAGGTGTTAAATGTTGCAACACCCTTTGATGATAGGTACGTCTATGGTGGGGTTAGTCATCTTTAGAATATTATTATTAGCTACCAATTTTATTTCTTGTTTCCAGTGTATGATTCTGTCTTCTGTACATAAACTATTAGTTAGCATAGTTGTTCCTTAATTGTTAGCGATTAAATTTCTACTTGGATCCTCGTAATTGCTCCTATGAAGTTGTCACATCTAAATACCACACTCTATGGGATAATTATGTTTTAATTTACTCATTCTTGAGTTAGATTGCATTTTATAGTGAAGTAATTTGTCAGCTTATGTGTTTATGTTGGTTGGATTATATATTAACGTCTTTCCTCTACCTTGTTTTGCATGTGAAATTTGCTCGAGTTCATTATGAACTCTTATCTTCCTCTTGCATTTCGATAGAGCCACGGAGGCTCAATTCTATCCTATTGTCGAGTCCGCCAGCAAACAGTGCTAGAGAATTTAAGAAATGGGGTCGATAGGCCCACCTAAGATTTTTGAAGTTGTATTTTGTTATTTTTTGGCCTAAGCCCTTATCATTTTGTAATACTATTATATTGGTAGTTTAGGACAAGTAGAATTGATATGGGCCAAAGGCCCAAAATGAAATGGGTCCAAATACTGATCCAGGCAGACAGAAACTGGATTTGGGCCCAACTCTCTCACCCTCTTTACTTTATTACGTTATTATTTGTCAAATATTTGTCGTTAGTCTTAGGGTCAAACTTTTTTTCAAATCCTCGAGAGACGCCATTATGTTTTATCCACTTAAATTAAATCAATCAAGTCTAAATGGATTTTAAAAGATAATAAATTTTGCAAGGTAAAAAACTCACTTAGAGATTAAGTTGATATTTCACTTTTATAAGGATTTCATATAAATCTGAATTAAATTAATATTTTAGCCAAACATTTTAATTGCGGATAATCGCAAGTAAGCGAGCGTTCTGGGTGGTTTAACAACCTTCCTAAGACGTTACTAAGAACCTCTAAACCCCCTTAAAAGGTTTTCAATTGATTGGTTGTTTAAGTCTTTTTGAAAACAGAGGTTTCTTGATTTTTCCTAAAATTAAGTGGCGACTTTAAACCAGTCTGAAAGTAAATTATTTTTCCAAAATAAAACAGGTGCCATGGCAATACTCGAATGATAACTATTATTGTAGGCGAATTCAATCAATGTTAGATGGTCATACCAATTAACCTTTAAGTCAATAACACATTCTATCAACATGTCCTCCAAGGTTTGAATGGTTCGTTCTGCTAAACCATCCGTTTGTGGATGAAATGTGCTACTAAGTTTCACCTTTGTACCTAATCTACTTTGGAATGTTTTCCAAAACCTAGAAGTGAATTGAGGATCCCTATCTAAGATGATAGTTAAGGGAACCCCATGCCAACTCACAATTTCATCAAGATACAATTTAGCATAATCCTCAGCCGAATAAGTAGTTTTGACGGGGATAAAATGGGTATATTTTGTCAATCTATCCACAATAACCCATATTGATTCATTTTTATTCCGGGTTCGAGGCAACCCAACAACAAAATCCATATTGACATATTCCCACTTCCAAGTAGAAATATCAATTGATTGATTTAACCCGGTCTTTGATGTTCGCCTTAGACTTGTTGACAATTAGGACATTTAGCTACAAACTCCGCTATATCCTTCTTCAAACCGTTCCACCAATAGACCTCTTGTAGATCACGATACATTTTGGTGGCACCCGGATGAATAGAATATTGGTATCCATGAGTTTCGTCCAAAATTTATCTTCTCAGGTCATCAACATCCGGTACACACAACCTTCCTTGATACCTAAGCACACCATCCCCCACTTGGTAGAATGAACCATTAAGCTTACTTAGAACTGAGTCCTTCAACTCCATCAATAGAGGATCAAGATGTTGCTTAGACTTCATCTCTACCACTAAAGACGATTCACAGTTATGATGAACCATGAAACCCTATTTTGGAGAATCTTCTAACCGAACACCCAAACGGGCCAATCTATAAACATCTTTCACTAGCTCTTTCTTACCCTATTCAACATGAGCCACACTACCCATAGTCATTCGACTCAAAGAATCCGCAACATCGTTTGCTTTTCCGGGATGGTAAAGGACACTCATGTCATAGTCCATCAAAAGCTTTAACCATATTTTTTGATGGAGATTCAACTCCTTTTGAGTGAACACATATTGGAGACTCTTATGGTCGGTGAATACTTTTACATGCACACCATATAGATAATGTCTCCATATTTTCTAAGCAAACACTACGGACGTTAATTCAAGGTGATGAGTTGGATAGTTCTTCTCATGCACCTTGATTTGTCTATAGGCATAAGCTATCACCTTACCATGTTGTATAAGGACACAACCCAAAACTACTCGAGAAGCATCACAATACACAACAAACCCTTCGGTACCCTCCGGTAAGGTCAACACTAGAGCGGAGGTAAGCCTATATTTCAACACTTGAATGCCTCTTTCACAAAATTCTGACCATTCAAACTTAACCTTCTTTGGGGTTAGTGTTGTCAAAGGAGAAGCAATAGATGCAAACCCGTCAACAAACCTTCTATAGTACCCGGCTAGACCCAAGAAACTTCTTATGTCTGTGGGAGTTAGAGGTCTAGGACAATTCTTGACCTCTTCTGTGTTCTTTGGATCGACCTCTATACCCTCACTTGAGACAACATAGCCAAGAAAAGCAACCAATCTCAACATAAATTCACACTAACTAAATTTAGCAAAGAGTTGATATTCCTTGAGGACTTGCAATACTAATCTCAAATGACTCATATGTTCATTCTGACTCTTGGAATATATCAAGATATCATTAATAAAGATAATTAGAAAGGAATCAAGATAATTTCAGAACAAACTATTTAAAAGATCCATAAAAGCCGTTGAGGCATTAGTTAATCCAAAAGACATGACTAGGAACTCATAGTGACCATACCTTGTTGGAAAGTCATTTTAGGAGTGTCGACACCTCTCACTCTAAGTTGATGATAACCCGACCTCAAGTAAATTTTTGAAAAGTAACTCGCACCTTGGAGTTGATAAAATAAATCATCAATTCTATAAAGAGGATACTTATTCTTTGTAACTTTATTCAATTATCGGTAGTCAATAGACATCTAAGAGACCCATCTTTCTTTTTCACAAATAGTACCGGAGCGCCCCATGTAGAGCTTCTTGGTTGTATAAAACCCTTGTCAAGCAAATCCTTGAGTTGAGCCTTCAACTCTTTCAACTCGGCCGAACCAATCCGATAAAGAGGAATTCAAATGGGTTGAGTATCCGACAACAAATCTATGCTGAAATCTATTTCTCGTTCGGGAGGAATTCCACGTAAGTCATCGGTAAAGACTTCTGGAAAATCCTTCACTACAGGGACCGACTCTAAAGAAAAGATGCCAGATTCAAGGTCCTTGACCCTCACAACATGATAGAGACATCCCTTGGAAATCATCTTACATGCTTTTAGACACGAAATGATTTGACCTCTAGGGATTGAGTTTACCCCCTTCCACTCTAAAATGGGTTCATTTGGAAGATTGAACTTATCCACCCTTGTTCTACAATATATTGAAGCAAACCAAGCATGCAACCAATCCATTCCCAAAATGACATCAAACTCAAACATGTCAAGGTCGACCAAATCAACCAAAGTAACTCTATTGGACAACATTATAGGACAATTCCTATAAACTATTTAAGAAACCACGGAATCACCAACCGGGGTAGAATCAGAAAAAAGGTTCAACTAAGACATATTAAAGGATATAAAACTTCATAGCAACCAAAGGAGTTACAAAAGATAAAGTGGCACCGGGATCATGCAATGCATAAACATTAATTGAAAATCTTGCAACATGCCGGTAACAACATTGGGAAAACCCTCTTGATCACCCCTATATTTGACAGAATAGACGCGGTTCCTCTTAGGATCATCAGAACATGGACCACTTGCTTGTGCTTGATTACTCTCCCTACCTTGATTCTTTGTCATGGGACAATCTCTAACCATATGACCCTTTTTTCAACAACCAAAACAAGTATCCGTACCCATTAGACATTTACCCCTATGCTTCATGCCACATTTGTCACAAGTAATTTTCCCACTTGATGATCCACCACCTTTTCCCCCTTGAGGCTTAGGGTTAGGCACCTTATTCTTACTTGCCTTGGAGAAGTTAAAAGGAACTTGGTTGGAGAATCTCTTCTTAAACCTTGGCTTGTCTTGGATTTCAAACTTAACCTTACAATTACCTTCACAATAGGACCTTGCCCTCTTGGCCTCCCTATTATTCCTCTTAAGCCTACTCTCCTCAACTTGTTGAGCATCTACCATCAAACGAGAAAATTTCATGTTGTCATGAAGCATCGCCACATGAAATTCTTCCACTAGATCATCGGGCACGTCCATCACAAAGCTGTTAATTTCATCCCTCGGGTTTGACACCAAAGAAGAGGCATACTTAGACAACTTAGTGAATTTCAATGAGTACTCTTGAACACTCACACCTCCTTGATGAAGGTTCATGAACTCTCCCACCTTGTTCTCTCTTTCTCCCTTGGGAAGAAACTATCAAGAAAGGCCCTTCTAAAGATTTCCCAACTCACGGGACCCGCTCTCAAAGCCATATTGTCCTTCCATTGAGTGTACCATGTTTGAGCCACATCCTTGAGTTGATAAGAGGCTCGCTCGGCCTTCTGATTTGAACTCACTCCCATAGCATACAAGATCTTATAGACCTCATTAAGAAAGTCCTGGGGGTTGTTCATCTACCTTAGACCCAAAGAACATAGGAGGGTTCATCCTTGTGAAGTCCCTCAAGCGAGAATCCATGGTATTACATTTTGGTTCCCACGGGGTACAACTTTCCGATTTGCTTGAGCCGTAGCTTGAACATGAGTAGTTACGACTTGAGCTTGAGTAGTCATAGCTTGAGCCAAACTTAGGAAACCCGACCTTATCTCTCCATCCATCATAGCTGGAGGATTGACCAAGCTTAGTCACCTTGAGGAAGTTGTTCTTGAGAAGGATCTTGATTGCCTTGTTGAGGAACTTGGTTGTCTTGGGGAGGATCTCCCACATTAGAAATATCCTCTTCAACTCTTCTTGTGGTTGCCCTTCTAGTAGTCATAGACTATAACAACAAGAAAAATATTAGAAGAAAAGGACACATAGAGTTAAGACTCTTGACGCACGACCTAGAAAAACCAAGAATGTGAGAATTTCCTAAGCGTCACATAGCCTCTCATTCATAAGTGTGGCGTGCTTCACAAATATGAACAAGACTCTACATAGACATGGTTTAATGAGATATCAATCGTAAGATTATTCAACTTTATGCTATAATACAAAGTTTGTCACGACTGGGGAGTTTCCCCTAGTTGTAACCGACGGCTTCGTCATCTTAGAGGCCTTAAACAAGCCCTTAGCATTTCATAGGTAGAAAAATTTGGAAACTTAGAAACATTACATATGAAGTATACATAGACTTCTCGTTTATGAAGTTTACATAGACTTCTCATTTATCCATATATGAAGTTTACATAGACTTCTCATTTAATAACATAGTCTACTATTGTCTCAACATAACCATCTATTATAGAAATACAAGATTTGGGCATAGCCCTTACACTATTAGAAGTCTCATGTAGAACTTACAACAAAGTCTCAAAGATAAGAATGAACATTGTCGTAGACATAGTCAAATACCAGGATAAAATGGTGGGTTTCTTCCTCGGACTTGAGGACTCACCAACTTGGATATCTTGTCCAAGCTTCTTGAGAATGGCCTTGAATCTCTTCAATGGCCCGAACCTACATAGTTGTAGAAATAGAGACAATATGGGTTAGTAAAAACCACATGTACTAAGTATGAAGACATATGCAGTTAAAACATTTAGAAACATGCTAAAAAGGACATTTTGTTCAAAACATTCTAAGTCACTTTAAAAGCCTTTATGCACATTCCAACAATGTACATAAGTCCACAACAAAAAATGAACCATATTTACCTTCAAGTCCATCAATACATTATAATAAAGTCATAACCAAGAATTCATGCTTAGAACATATTTCATTAACATATCATAATACCTTACTCACAATCCCAATCCAAGCCAACTAGTGCAATGCCTATGTGAAGCTCCATAACACCACATAAACTTAGCCAGTTAGTAAAGGAATCATAAGTATTTTCTTTACATCATATTATTACATACCAAGTATATTCAACATCATATATGGCAATCTAGACCAACAACATGACAATCAAATGAAGGGAACATCATAAGATACTAACATTATATATAATCAACATTAGGCATTTCATTCATAACATAAGTATATAAAATTATAAACCTTGGAGTTCCCTCAAGGTCTACATGTGCAATTTATAGGTAAAGTCTCATACCCCTAACTACACTAGTATTCCTATCGAGTCATCCTAGTTATTATGCATCTTTTACTTTCATTAATTCATTCATTTTATTTTAAATGGAATCCAGTGTCAACCACTTACACCAAAATGAGGGCATATTACTTTCCAAGGTAAGACATAAACATTATAATAGCGTCTACGTGGATCCACTAGCTAGGTTTCCTATGAGGCACATAGTTAAGGAACTAGGAGGTTGTTGCTAGAAACCGTCTCTATGCTTATTAGCATTGTAGTTTCCACTTCATGAGACTTTACGTGAACCTACCTTCCTCATTAGAAGGGACACCTCTCACTATCTAGCTCACTCGATTCTAAGCTAAATATTCCCTTTTTGAAGTTACTTAGAGTCTTCCACAACATTAAGTTATATCTAGGTCTTAGGAGTCTAACCTCTTGAATAACATAATCATATCTCATCAAGTATCTCACCCTCAATTCCATCATATTCATCCCTTAACTCAAACATTATCATCACATATTGGTAAATCATCAAGAACACATTCAATTTCAACCCCCTTTAATCATAATTAACCAAATTCATAAACAAGGGTTAGGGGAAGATGGGTGTTCGTAAATCTTTATAGATATTTAGTCAAATCTTTAAGGAATACTTCAATACACACATAAACATATTTAAATCATCAACAATAATCTAATTTAGAAAATACAATTCAACATCGAAAGTAAACCCATGAAATTGGATGAAAACATGGAAATTGATAATCTTTGAATTAAAGAGCCTCTTGGGGAAAGGAGTCCCAAGAGTGAATAGCCTCCATACGTTGAGACTTCTTGAAGAATGATGAATGAAAAGTTGAATATTGATGCCATAGGATGACCTTGTTCTTCTTCTTCAATGGTAGCTTAGAGTAGTGAGAGAAATTAGAGACATGTGAGAGCTAATTGGGTTTTGGGAATTATGAGGTGTTAGGTTAGTTTAATGACTTAAGGACTTATGTAGTCCTAAACTAAATATTTAAAACCATCCCTAACCATTAATTAATTAACTTACTAATTATCTAAACACCCCTTAACTTAACCGAAATTGGACAGTGAACTAAAGGTCCAAACGACGAGTCTATGTGGACGATCGTACTCCAAACCATGGACCGTGCTGGTCACCCGTGGTTTGCTTTAGAGACTGGCTTTGGGGGCCTTTTGGTGAGGTTTCTAAATGTGCACCAACAAGACCAAATCGACCGGGCATCATCCCATCGACGGTCCATCGTTTGCCACTCGTGGTTCACACTGTTCTTTTGACAGCTTTTGGGGGTCAAATGTTGGGTCCTCCTCAAGGACCATTAGGGTGGTCCTTGGGGAGTCTTACGCGGATGTTTCGACCCTAAACAAACTCTAAAATGTATTCTAATCCTTTTCGCCAAATTTGACTTTTATACGACTCTTAAAACCCCTTGAAACACATGAAGGCACACTAGTTCATTTTCCCTAGTCTCCTAACGTTGTGGTCTTTTCTTGATGTTTTGATTCCTAATTAAGTTCATTAACTTTGTTTGAGCTTAGAAACACTGTTTTGAGGCATATTTCATCAAGTGAGGCTCTATACTAGGTCTTTGGACTTTCGAGGTGTAACAAAGAACTTTCATCTAAACCCAAACATTCTAAGGGAACTAGGGATGTTGGATCTCTAACACACACTTTCAACTTAGAGACATGGAAATCTTGATATCCAGATGCCCCTCATTAGGCAAACCTAACTCATAAGCAACCTATCCACATGTCTCAAGATCTATTATGGGCCTTCAAAATGGGGACTAAGCTTCCCTCTCTTAGCACACTCACTACATGTCACGACCAGGGGGCACCCTCTAGATACAAACGGTGGCAGCGTCCTCGGAGAGGACTAAGACTAACCTATTATCATTCGTCATTACACTTCATAGGTTAAAAATGCAGAAAAATTATAAACTTTTCTTACATGTTGAGGTTTACATAGAGCTCTCGTTTACTAAACATATATACATATGGAATTTACTTAGACTCCTCACATAGGAAGCTTACATAGGCTTCTCGTGTAGACAATATACATAACATATAAGAATTTAGTCTATAATATTGTCTCACATTAAACCATCTAAAATGAGTAGAACAGTCGAGCATAGCCCATACTTCATTAAAACAAAAGCCACATATAGGCTTATACAATAATAGTCTTCAAATGAAAGAGAATGAAACTAAATCTCTTTAGACTATAACAACATCAAGTAGCTAGATAGTGGCATCATCCTCGGATGGTGAGGACCCACCAAACACTTGGGGAATATCCAAGTAGTCTTGCAAATGGCCTTCTAACTTCAACGACCCGAACCTACATTGTTTGGGAAAGGGAAAGAAATAGGTTGGTACATCCACTTATACTAAGTATGGAAACATATGAACATATAATGTTTGAAATCATGCTTAAAGGGATATTTTATTCAAAGTCATGCGAAGTCACTTTTGAAAGCCTTATTGCACAATTAAGAACACATACAAGCCAATAATCACATACTCATTAAGACAAGTCCATATACAATACAAGACCATATCATGATAAAGTCAAGTCAACATAGATAATATCAACATAAGGTCATATCACATTAGTAGTAGCATACCAAGGTCATACAACCAAAGAAAATCCAACATAATGTCATAAACCCAATACATAAGCAAGAGTTCATATCATCATATCATGTAAGACCCTTACAACAATCTCATGCAAAGCATACAAGTTCAATGCTCATGTGAAGTCTCATAACCCCACATAATCAAGTCAACAAGGAAAGACATCATAATTAATGCCTAATAGCATCATGAGTAATCATCATCATATATAGCAATATAAACCAATAACATGTTCATAAGTCAAACTAACATCATAGAGAATCATCAACACATATAGACACATAAGTATAACATCCATGTCATAATAGCATTAGAACAACCTCCTAGGACTTCCCTCAAGGTCAACTAGTGCAATGCATAGGTAGAGTCTCACACCCCTACCTACACTAAGAATAACCCCTTAAGTCACCCTAGTTAGAGTTCACTTTATTACTTTCATTTTACTTTCGGGAACAATTGACTTAACCGACATAGACCATGTGAGCTAAACATGGAATCTAGTGTTATGAAACCCTACACCGAAAGAAGGTGGTATACTTGCCAAGGTAGGACCAAAACATTAACATAGTATTCTAGGTGGATCCACTAGCTAATTTTCCTATGGGGGCAACATAGTTCAAGAATTAGGAGACATATGTTGGACTCTTTTTACGCACAATTGCATTATAGTCACTATCTCATGAGAACCTTTGGTGAATGTCCCTTATATGGGGGAGTCAACACCTCTCATTGTCAATTTCACTCGATGCTAAACTAAGTTCCTTTTTGAAATGCCATTAAGTCATTGTTTAATAATCATAGCTTAATTTAGGTCATAGGAGACTAACTCCCTTCTATAGCATATCACATTAGCTCATTAGGCATATGATGAGACTTGTTTTCATCACACAACCATCATTAGTGAGATCAACATATCATCATCGTATCATCTAAGGCACACAAGAGAAATCATATTCAAATTTGCATTAACATGCCCTCAACATGATCTCACATTCATCATAATCATATCATGCCATTATCATATTCATCACATCAGATCTTCCTAATTCTAATCACATGATACACTTTAATTTTCATCATCACCAAATACAATCTATCATAATTGAGTAAATAGTAGAGAACCACAATGTCTTACAAAATAGTCTCCATAGCCTTCATCAAGAATCTAACCCAAAATTCATCACAATTATCCAATAACTCACTCATCAACATCATAATAAAGTTAATTAAGTAGTAACATAACCAATTGTAACAACCCTAATCGTCATCATGTCCAATTCATAACTAGAGTTAGGGTAAAGGATCCAATTCACCACAAACTATGTGAATGATCAAGAAGTAGAATATTTAACCCATAAACAATCATATTCTATTATTGATAGTCAAGGGAAACCAATAACAATTCAATTTGAAAGATCAATTTCGGAATAAGAAGGAAACCCATGTTTTTGACAACTTTTGAAATCAATTTGAAAGAACCCTTTGGGGAAAGGTGTCCCAACGGTGAAGAGTTCTCATACCTTAACAATCCTTGAATATTGATGGAGAAAAGTAGAAATCTTGCGTACCTAATCCCTTTGACATTGGTCTTCAACGGTGTTCTTTCGGGAGAGAGAAAGTAGAGAGAAGGAAGAGGATTTTGAGTTTGGGAAATGAAGTGAGTTGGGTTAATTTAATGAGGGTTAGGTCTTTATATAGTCCATTAACTAACTTAATTAACCTTACCCTAACTAATAATTAACAACTCAATTAAATAACTTATTAATTAAATTAATCTAAAACTTAACAGTGAAAACTAGACCAAGCAATGACACCTCGACCTATGAACCGTAGGTGCATCGACGCCACCGTACTGGCAAGACGTTGATTTGATCACATAGTCTGTTTTTGGAGCTTGCTAAAAAATTAATAAGGATTTACCTACGGATCCATCGACGGCTCGTCGATTGGTTTCGTAGGTAGCCTCTGTCATTTGACAACTTTTGGGTCATTTTGGAAGGGTCCTCCTCAAGGCCTCCTAGGGTGGTCCTTGGGGAATCTTACCCGTACATTTTGACCTTAAACACAATCTAATACATGTTTAACACCTTTTTACCAAATTTTGTTAAATTCTAACTCTTAAAACCGCATGGAACATGCCAAGGTACATTAACCTCTATTCACTAGTCTCCGAAACTCATGGACGTTCCTTGACGTTTTGACTCTAAAACTCCCTAAATGATTTATATACATTATTTTAGGTCTTAAAACATTGTTTCAAGCCTTAGTTCAACATGTGAGGCTCTAGATAAGTTCATGGACTTTCAGAGTGTTACACATACATTCATACATATAGGGGATATGTGGGTAGGGACCTTCCACATATCATATTTTCAAACTCAACATATACATCTACCCAATTGTTCATAATACATCACCCATAGCCATAACATATCATACATAGCCATATTGGGGTTGTAGGAGAGATGGACATTATCTCTACACTACAATTTATACTAACAAGTAGAACCTCCACCATAAGTGTATCAAACCAATCAAACTATGACGACACAATAGGTAAATACATCCACCACATATGGATCATCAATTCAAGATAAAGATTACTTACAATTTAATACCTTCATTCTTAGCCTTCAATGGCTACCTTCAAGGTTTACCCTGATTTCTTCATATTCATACTTTTCATATGATAATATAACAGTAGAATAATAAACTATACAAGAACATATTCAATTACATAACCTCTAATAATCATTCAACATAATTCAAGAGTTATGGTTGAGAAAAAAGGAATATTCATAGATCTTTAGAGAATTGGATTAAAATATAAGAAATACTTCAAATCATACTTAAACATTCATATCCCCTTATAATTAATCAATTTTAGATCAAAGAAATCATATTTGAAAGAGAACCACGAAATTGGAGGAAAACCTAGAATTTGGGGAAGTTTGAAAACACATTTGGAAGGGCTTCTTGGTGAAGGAAACCAAGAATAAAAAACTTTCATACCTTAGCCTTAGAATCCCCATGAAATTAGTGACTAAAATCTTCCATCTTCAAGCCCTAGTTTATCTATTTCCATGTTCTTCAATGGAGGTTTAAGAGAGAAGACTTTTTGGGAGGGAAAAGGAGTTGGGTCTTTTTGATTGGGGTAATTTGAGAATAATGAGTTTTAATTGATTTAATATAATCAAAATACCTTAAAACGCCTAAAATAACCGTCCACCACTTAATTAGAACGTGGGTGAATTTACCAATTCACCTTTTAAGTATTCGAACCATTGTAGTGTTGTAGGTGACCATTGACGGCCATCATCCATGGACCGTGGATGGATTGACGACCTGTCCTGGTCATACGTAAATTGATTCAGAGAGGGGTCTTGGGGAGTTTAATGTTCCAGAAAATCACATGTCTAATGAAGACCTCAGTATGTCCTGAAGAAAGCCTATTAGGGTACATAGGAACCCTCAATGCCCAATATTGAGAAATATTGGGCATAGTATAAGAAAAATTGTAAGAGATATTAGCAATTTTCTATATACGAATATGAAATATACTTTTTGGGTTGCATACCCAATCAAGATAGATAAGTAATATGAAGCAATGAAGAGCACCTATTATAAAATATATTTCGTCCAACTCAACAAAAGATATGAGGTCATCCAAGTGTGACCAGATACTGGCAATGATCATAAATGAGTCATGTAGATTAAGCAGTGCCAAGGACATGGTGAGGGTCCTTGGGACAATAAGTAAACATTCCCAATAAGCCATCAAGATAAATTAGTTAGGAAGTGCAACAACCCATGTGCAAGCAATGGCCACCACACGTGAAGGAACCGCCAAGGGACACGGAAACCACCTAACCGATTTGATTAGGGCGGTAGCATGACACGACGGGGGGTCCCTCCATGTGGGACAGCCAACCTAACTACTCTAAGTCTAACCAACTATCCTAATAGCCAACTAACCTGGACTAACGAATTGGAACCCCTAATCACCGACAACCTAGGACAAATGGGTGAACCTAGTACTAGTTAAGGGGAAACCTAGTACCCCTATAGAAGAGTGTTCAAGGGTTAGTATCCAAAGACTTAGGGGTATTTTAGTAATTTCCCTAGGTCCCTAAATTTAAGGATTTAATTATTTAATTAAAATTCAAAATGTTGACCGAAACAAGGTCAATGCAATTTCCAGATTTGGTCAAAGTCAACATCTTTATTTTAGTCAACTTAGGAGGGCGTTTTGGTATTTACTAATCAGTTGGTTAATTTACTAAAATAGCCATAGTTGAATAAGTCAAAGTCAGTTCCTAAACCTAATAATTCACAATCAAAACACTTAGAACAAAAAGCAAGAAAGAGGCAGTAAACAAAGAACGCTAAAACGGAAAAGTGCATAACGTTCTTAGGCGATTTCAAGGTATTTCAAGATTTCGTTGAGGTGGTCTTCGTAGATTAAGTTCTACTCAAGGTATGGGTTTCTCTCCTGGACTTTCTCTCTCAAGAGAACTTTCTTTCCAAGATTCAAAGATCTTGAAACTAGGGTTGTTCCCGTGTTCTCGTCGAACTCCTTGTCCCTAGTATCCTTTTCGATTCCATGTTGAATAGGTTAGAGATCATGTTTGGTATGTGGTGCTGGCTGATCCTATGTGTAATGTCTTGAATTATGAATGTCGATTAACTATGAAGTTGTGATGTATAAAGTTAAGTGCTTAAAAACGTGAATGTCGATCGGTGGTTAGGTCCACACCCATTAATCGTTAAGTGTTGATGTGTTTGTTCCGAATGTTGTATTGTTGATTTGACGTTATGAAGATGTTATAGTCATCAAATGTTAATATGATGATTTCAAAATTCTCTTTTTAAAAAGTTACGCCTATAGAACTAAGTCATGAATCTTAAGATGTAAGACAACTATGAAATCACATCTTGAATGAATTGACTATCTGATGCAATAAAATTGGCTAACTACTTTTGTCAAATGAATGCATGTTAATGCTAGGACTTATGTAAATGATTGAAAGATTGGCTAAAGGTTCATACATATTCAATTTAAATATGAACATACGTAAAATTGGTCTATACTGGTTATGTAGTTTAATATCCAAATGTTGAGCCAATACTAATCATATGCAATCTTGTGTGTTAGAATATCAAATGATATTATACACTTCTAAAAGTAATTAATGAATCCATAACAAGGCATGCCATTCATTGGGACAACTCCCACAATGCTCTAAAAGAATGAACTATGAACATATGTAACTCATTGAAAGAAGTGCTCATCGTCCATAAAACGATGAAATGAATCTACTACACTAAAGTAAAGAAGTAAGCTGAGTTATAACATAATTAAAGGGGTCTAAACTAAATAAGTGACAGAATGGGGTGTTAAAGAAAGTGAGACAGTCTTACTTACACCTAAGCTACTATGTTAAAAGAATACTCACTGAATGAAGGTGTAAATGTGTGAGCCTAGTCTCATTAATTCATAGGATGTAATGTAAGGACAATTCACATTTCATCATGTAAAGTAAGGATGATATGTAAGGACAATTCACATTTCATCAATATAAAGTAAGGATGATATGTAAGGACAATTCACATTTATCATCAGTAAAATAAGGATGATATTTAAGAACAATTCACATTTCATCAATGTAGATAAGTAAGAGGATGACAAGTACAAAAAAGTAAGTAAATCTCAATCTAGAACAAGCTTCCATAATGCTTGAGTCAACTCTAAAAGATAATGAAGAATAATGAAAGTGAGCACAACACCGATAGACTAGTTATGAGCATGTGCTTGCACGTGTCAGTCTCATGAGAGAGGCTACACCGAGGTGGATAAGTAGTCTCATTAAGTCCCTAGTCTTCGACTATGTCTAGCCAACATAGGAACTAGCAAGTGGTTTCCACCTAAGCGAGCTAGGCATGTTCGGTTTCACTTGGCACGTGATTCCACCCCTTTTCGGTGTGGGGCAGACACTGAATTTCATGTTTAGCTCACAGTTAGCAATGTCATATATGTTCTTGGTTCACTATAGCCGTGACCACTCCTTTTCGGTGTGGAGTGAACACTTGAGATGGATTCTCCTTAGCCGGGAATCACCCCTTTCCATGTGTGGGAGCACTTGGATTTCATGAGTACTCAATGATCTAGATTCATTTTAACCGTTAATCACCCCTTTCGGTGTGGGGCAGACACTGATTTTCACTGTTAGTCGCATGATCTTATTCCTAAGATGTCACTATGAAAGTGAGAATGATGATGATAATGGAACGTTGTTAAAAGTGAGATGAAGAAAGCTTAAGAATGTCAATTGCCAATGTCATACTCATGAAGTTTAGCAAAAATGGGCAAGCCAAATAAGATTGACTTATAATGATTCTTATATGATGCCAATAAGGGAAGTAAAACGTAATGTTATTAAATACCATAACTTCCCTAAGATGAAGTGAATGAAATAAATGGCATGACCAATAGAGAATGGTTATGAAATGTAATGAATATAGTGTAAAGAATGACTCACTATAAGGTAGGGAAATCATTCTTAGTCCTTGGATTACTACATCGATTCATGGGTATGGGACTACAATGATACATTGCACTTGTAAGTAAAACATAGGACTAAAGGAATTATTAAACTACACAACAAAAGAAGAAAAAGACTAAAAATAAACAAAGTATGGAAATGGGAGCTCTCGGGTTGGGGGTCATCAAATTTTCAAATCCTCGCCGAGTGGTTCTAAATTTAGATTGATGATACTAATGTCTTGTAATCATATATAAAATGAAGTGTGTGCTTTGAATGCATTAAAATACATCATATTCATACCAAATTCACAACTAACGAATTAAGGAAGTCTAATGACTAGACTTTCCAGAAATGGCATGTTGCTTAGGAAGAGCTTTCATTGATCATGCATAGCTTTATTGTATGTGTGCATACCACCCATACTTAGTACAAAGTGGTGTACTAACCCCCTACTATTTACTATTTTTATAGGTGCAGGTCAAGGACAGATTGACGACACTTGCAGCGGTTTGGACTTCAGCGTTTCTCCAAACCATTTGGTAGGTCCTCTTGATTTCGAGGATGCTAGACTTTTAGTCTAGCCTTAGTTTTAGACATAGCTAGTGGATGTTGTCCCTAGCGTTTCTTTCGTACTTTCATTTTGAAGCTTTGTAATAAGTCGTGTTTGGCAAACTATTTATATATATTCATCTTCAGTTTTGAATTGATTTTTATGATAGATGGTTGTTCTCTTTATGTTGAGATTAGTAATATGATTAATTATGTAATAACTATATGAAGTCTAAGTAAACTTCATACATATAGAAAGTTTTAAATTTTCAACAATTTAACTAGATGAATATGATGAATGCAAGATGAGGCTTGTCTGCGACCTCTGAGAGGTCAACGACGCCGGTGGCGATTCGATTCAAGAATCCGGGTCACTACAAACTTGGTATGGAGCATGAGGTTAAATTAACCTAGGCACTAAAGCTCAACACAACGCACGTTATGTAGTTTCTAAACTTATGCTTGTGAAGAGCGCCACAATCATGGACTTAGAGACTAGCGCGATGATAAGGAAATCTTCCCTTTTTCTACTCTTATCATGC
>JAJJBR010002323.1:9098265-9140709 GCA_022817965.1 Solanum lycopersicoides
GTGGATGAGAAGGGTCGTGTATATTGTGATACTTCTCCGAGTAGGAATTTGGTATGACTGTTCTCATAGCAGAATGCGTGAGAGTTGCATACGCATCCATGACAATTGAAAAACTCCCACGAAAACGACTGATCCATGATCACAGAATCTTGAATCTAGCCGCGTTAGTACTCATTTTGGCCAGTTGAAGGATAGGTCGGAAACATGTTGTTATATTGAGTGTACCACCGAAATTGAATGGTGTATACTGCACCATTAAGAGCTCAGTATGTATTCACGCAGAGGCAGTTGAGTCTTCGTCAGAGGAGATGGCAAGAACTTCTCAAGTATTATGACATGAGCGGTACTATCACCATGTAAGGCAATGGGTTGCTGATGCATTGAGCAGACTGAGCATGGGAGCGTTTCACATATTGATGATGAGAAGAAGGAGTTGGTTAAAGAGGTGCACCAATGTGCAAGATTGGGTGTACGGCTGACAGATGCACCAAGTGGGGGTGCTTCGGTTCACTCAAGTTCATAATCCCTATTTGTTGTAGATGTTAAAGCCAATCAAAACCTTGACCAGTACTCACCGGAGTTAAAGACTCGGTATTAGTAAGTTGAATGAGTCATTCTCGCTGTAAAGATGGCGTACTCAGATATCAGAACAGATTATGTGTGCCCAATGTGAATGATTTAGGTCAAGTATTTTGGAGAAGCTCATGGTTCCCGATATTCCATCCATCCAGGTGCCACCAAAATGTACCAAGACCTTAAAGAGTTCTATTGTGGGAAGGCATGAAGAGAGATATCTCTAAGTTCGTAGAGGAGTGTCCGAACTGCCAACAGGTTAAGGCCGAACACCTTAAGCCTGGAGTTCACTCAGACGATTGAGATCCCACGTGGAAGTGGGAGGCTATCAATATGGATTTTGTGGTTGGTCTGCCAAAGACTAGGAAACTACATGATTCCATTTGGGTTATTATTGACAGAATGACCAAGTCCGCTCACTTCATACCTGTGAAGTCTACCTTCAAGGCCGAAAGACTATGCCAAGCTTTATATAGATGAGATAGTGAGATGGCATGGGATTCTCTATCTATTATTTCGGACAGAGGGGCTCAATTCACTTCTCATTTTGGAAATCTTTCCAGAAAAGTTTGGGTACACATAGGTGAAGCTTAGTACGCTTCCATCCGCAGACAGATTGGCAAGAAGAGCGTACCATCCAGACCCTTGAAGACATGTTGAGAGCATGTGTTATTGACTTCAAGGGGAGTTGGGATGATCACTTGCCGCTGATAGAGTTCTCTTACAATAATATCTACCATTCCAGCATTGAAATGACACCTTTCAAAGCATTATATGGCCAAAGATGTAGATCTCCAATCGGCTGGTTCGAATTAGGAGAATCAGCCATCCTTGGACCCGATATCGTGCATGAGGCAGTGGAGAAGGTGAAGATGATTAAGGATAGATTGATTACTGCTTACAGTCGTCAGAAATCCTATGCAGATAACCAAAAGAGAGATCTTGAGTTTGAGGTGGGTGACCAAGTCTACCTGAAGATATAACCCATAAAAGGGGTGATGAGGTTTGGTAAGAAAGGCAAGTTGAGTCCGAGGTATATAAATCCTTATGAGATCTTGAAGCGAGTGGGAAACGTTGCATACGAGCTAACATTACCTCAAGACGTGGCTTCTGTTTATCCAGTGTTTCACGTTTCTATGCTTAAGAAATGTCTAGGCGATCCAACATCTATCCTGCCTGTTGAGGGGTTATGAGTTGATGAGAACTTTTCTTATGAAGAGGTTCCAGTCGAAATTTTAGATCGCCAAGTGAAGAGGCTGAGGAACAAGGAGGTTGCCACCGTGAAGGTCCTATGGCAGAACCATCTTGTTGAGGGAGCAACATGGGAGGCCAAGGCTGATATGAGATCCCGCTACCCTCATTTGTTCAGTTCTTAAGGTAAGATATTCTCTTCCTAAGTATGGTTTATGTTTAAGGAAACTCTAAGTTCAAGTGCTTTATCGATTTGGTGAGATAGGTCACTAATCATATGTCTTATAATAGCACTATGTGAGTTAAAAAATTAAGTCATGTTTACATTTCATGTTGCTTTTTTTGTGTAGTATAGACTTGATTTTTGTATTACATGAGTTGTGATGTGCATTAAGTTAAGTGTGATTTGAGAAGGAAATTCCTCAATATCAAATATGAAGCTTCAGATAAGCTTGAATGTTATGCATCATCCAAATAAGTGTGAATCAGATATTCATAAAAGAGAAAAGTTTAAGCATGATAAAGTAACTTTCGAAAATCACCCTCTTTGTTTAAATGATGTGTAAGTGTCATTCGGGGATGAATGTTCCTAGGGGGGATAATGTAACGTTCCAGAAAATCACATGTCTAATGAAGAACCCAGTATGTCCTTAAGAAAGCCTATTAGGGGTACATAGGCACCCCAATGCCCAATATTGAGAAATATTGGGCATAGTATAGAAAAATTGTCTAAGAGATATTAGCCAATCTTCTATATACGAATATGAAATATACTTTTTGGGTTGCCATACCCCAATCCAAGATTGACGTTTAAGAAATGTACCTGCAATGAAGACCCTAAGTAATAAAATATATTTCGTCCAACTCACAAAAGGTATGAGGCATCCAAGTGTGAAGCCTAGATACCATGGCACATGATCAATTAAAATGGTCATGTAGATTAAGCAGTGCCCAAGGACATGGTGAGGGTCCTTGGGACAATAAGTAAACATTCCCAACTGAGCCATATAGATAAATTAGTTAGGAAAGTGCAAAAAACCCATGTGCAAGCATATGGGCAACACACGTGAAGGAACCGACCAAGGGGACCACGGAACCACCCTAACCGAATTCGATTAGGGCGGTTAGGCATGACACGCACGGGAGGGTCCCTCCATGTGGGACCAGCCAACCTAACTAACTCTAAGTCCTAACCAACTATCCTAAATAGCCAACTAACCTTGGACTAACCGAATTGGACCCTCTAATGCACCCGACAACCTAGGACAAATTGGGTGGAACCTAGTACTAGTTAAGGGGACAACCTAGTACCTAACCTAGGATAGTCCAAGAGGGTTAGCTATGGTCCCAAAGACTTAGGGGTATTTTAGTAATTTCCCTAGGTCCCTAAATTTATTAAATTTTGGATTTAATTAATTAATTAAAAGTCAAAATGTTGACCGAAACAAGGGTCAATGCCGATTTCCAGATTTCGGTCAAAGTCAACATCTTAATATATTTAGTCAACTTAGGAAGGACGTTTTGGTATTTTACTAATCAGTTGGTTAATTTACTAAAATAGCCATAGTTGAATAAGTCAAAGTCAGTTCCTAAACCTAATCATTCACGATCAAAACACTTAGAACAAAAAAGCAAGAAAGAGGCAGTAAACAAAGAACGCTAAAACGGAAAAGTGCATAAACGTTCTTAGGCGATTTCAAGGTATTTTCAAGATTTCGTTCGAGGTGGTCTTCGTAGATTAAGTTCTACTCAAGGTATGGGTTTCTCTCCTGGACTTATCTCTCCAAGAGAACTTTCTTTCCAACGATTCAAAGATCTTGAAAACTAGGGTTGTTCCCGTGTTCTCGTCGAACTCCTTGTCCCTAGTATCCTTTTCGATTCCATGTTGAATAGGTTACAGATCATGTTGTTGGTATGTGGTGCTGGCTGATCCTATGTGTAATGTCTTGAATTATGAATGTCGATTAACCTATGAAGTTGTGATCGTATAAAGTTAAGTGCTTAAAACGTGAATCATGAATCGACGATGTGTTAGTCACACCCGTAATCGTTAAGTGTTGATGTGTTTGTCCGAATGTTGTATTGTTTTGATTGTGACGTTATGAAGATGTTATAGTCATCAAATGTTAATATGATGATTTCCAATATGTCTTTAAAACGTTACCCTAAAGTCATGAACTAAGATTGGCTTAAAAGACAACTATGAAATCACATCTTGAATGAATTGACTATCTGATGCCAATAAAATTGGCTAACACTACTTTGTCAAAATGAATGCATGCTAATGGCTAGGAGCTTATGTAAATGATTGAAAGATTGGCTAAAGGTTCATACATATTCAATTTAAATATGAACATACGTAAAATTGGTCTATACCAATAAAAATGGTTATGTAGTTTAATATCCAAATGTTGAGCCAATACTAATCATATGCCAATCTTGTGTAGTTAGAATATCAAATTATATTATAAGCACTTCTAAAAGTAATTCACTGAATCCATAACAAGGACATGCCATTCATTGGGACAACTCCCAACATGCTCTAAAAGAATGAACTATGAACATATGTAACTCATTGAAAGAAGTGCTCATCGTCCATAAACGATGAAATGAATCTACTACACTAAAGTAAAGAAGTAACGTGAGTTATAACATAATTAAAGGGGTCTAAACTAAATAAGTGACAAGAATGGGGTGTTAAAGAAAGTGAGACAAGTCTTACTTACACTTAAGCTACTATGTTAAAAGAATACTCATGAATGAAGGTGTTAGAATGTGTGAGACTAGTCTCATTAATTCGTAAGGATGATATGTAAGGACAATTCACATTTCATCTATGTAAAGTAAGGATGATATGTAAGGACAATTCACATTTCATCAATATAAAGTAAGGATGATATGTAAGGACAATTCACATTTCATCAATGTAAAATAAGGATGATATGTAAGGACAATTCACATTTCATCAATGTAAAGTAAGGATGACAAGTCATCAAAATAGTAAGTAAATCTCAATCTAGAAGCAAGCTTCCATAATGCTTGAGTCAACTCTAAAAGATAATGAAGATAATGAAAGTGAGCACAACACCGATAGACTAGTTATGAGCATGTGCTTGCACGTGTCAGTCTCATGAGATGAGGCTACCACCGAGGTGGATAAGTAGTCTCATTAAGTCCCTAGTCTTCGAACTATGTCTAGCCAACATAGGAACTAGCAAGTGGTTTCCACCTAAGCGAGCTAGGCATGTTCGGTTTCACTTTGGCACGTGATTCCACCCCTTTTCGGTGTGGGGCAGACACTGAATTTCATGTTTAGCTCCAGTTAATGCTCATGATATGTTCTTGGTTCACTATAGCCGTGAGCCACTCCTTTTCGGTGTGGAGTGAACACTTGAGATGGATTCTCCTTAGCCGGGGATCACCCCTTTCCATGTGTGGGGAAGACATTGGATTTCATGAGTATCTCATATGATCTAGATTCATTTTAACCGTTGAATCACCCCTTTTCGGTGTGGGGCAGACACTGGTATTCCTGTTAGCTCGCATGATCTTATTCCTAAGGATGTCACTATGAAAGTGAGAATGATGATGATAATGGAACGTTTGTTAAAAGTGAGGAATGAAGAATAGCTTAAGAATGTCAATTGCCAATGTCATACTCATGAAGTTTTAGCAAAAAATGGGCAAAGCCAAATAAGATTGACTTATAATGACTTCTTATATGATGCCAATAAAGGGAAGTACAAACGTAATGTTAATTAAATACCTCATAACTTCCCTAAGATGAAGGTAATGAAATAAATGGCATGACCAATAGAGAATGGCTTATGAAATGTAATGAGTATATAGTGTAAAGAATGACTCACTATAACGTAGGGAAATCATTCCTTAGTCCTTGGATTACTCACATCGATTCATCGTGGGTATGGGACTACAATGAATCATTGCACTTGTAAGTAAAACATAGGACTAAAGGAATTATTAAACTACACAACAACAAGAAGAAAAAGACTAAAAAATAAACTAAGTATGGAAATGGGAGCTCTCGGGTTGGGGGTCATCAAATTTTCAAATCCTCGCCTGAGTGGTTCTAAAATTAGATTGATGATACTAATGTCTTGTAATCATATATAAAATGAGTAGTGTGCTTTGAATGCATTAAAATACATCATATTCATACCAAAATTCACAACTAACGAATTAGGAAAGTCTAATGACTAGACTTTCCAGAAATGGCATGTTGCTTAGGAAGAGCTTTCATTGATCATGCATAGCTTTATGTGTATGTGTGCATACACCCATACTTAGTACAAGTGGTGTACTAACCCCCTACTATTTACTATTGTTATAGGTGCAGGTCAAAGGACAGATTGACGACACTTGCAGCGGTTTGGACTTCAGCGTTTCTCCAAAGCATTTGGTAGGTCCTCTTGATTTCGAGGATGCTAGACTTTTAGTCTAGCCTTAGTTTTAGACATAGCTAGTGGATGTTGTCCCTAGCGTTTCTTTCGTACTTTCATTTTGAAGCTTTGTAATAAGGTCGTGTTTGGCAAACTATTTATTATATATTCATCTTCAGTTTTGAATTGATTATTTATGATAGATGGTTGTTCTCTTTATGTTGAGATTAGTATATGATATAAATATGTAATAACTATATGAAGTCTAAGTAAACTTCATACATATAGAAAGTTTTAAATTTTCAACAAATTTAACTAGATGAATATGATGAATGCAAGATGAGGCTTGTCTGCGACCTCTGAGAGGTCAACGACGCCGGTGGCGATTCCGATTCAAGAATCCGGGTCGTGTCTCAACTCATGAAGCCAACCCACGCCCCGTCAATGGGTCTCGTGGATGGTTGCT
Source organism: Solanum lycopersicoides (assembly GCA_022817965.1). Taxonomy (NCBI): domain Eukaryota; kingdom Viridiplantae; phylum Streptophyta; class Magnoliopsida; order Solanales; family Solanaceae; genus Solanum; species Solanum lycopersicoides. Next base: position 9,104,896 of record JAJJBR010002323.1, read on the forward strand.
GCAAATTGCAGCTTTTAGCTCCAAGGTTTGGGTCCTCCTCAAGAACCCCTAGGGTGGTCCTTGGGTGATCGTACCAGGACGTTTTGATCCTAAACATAGTGTTTTATCCATTTAACATATTTCTACAAGATTTAACCATTGTACGACACTCCGAAGCCTTCACAAGACCCTAGAACACCTACTAGTTCATTTTCTATAATTTCTGGACGTCATGGTCGTTTCTTGACGTTTTGGTAGTAACACTTCCAATCCAAGTTAATCACATTTGTTTAGGTCTAGAAACATCATTTTAACCATTTTTAAGTAATTATTCATAATATGAGGCTCTATCTTAGGTCATCATATTTTCGGGGCATTTCAATACTCCCCCACTTGGGAACATTCGTCCTTGAATGACACTAAAACACTTTCAAGGACATAAACACTCGACTAGAATTGCACAACAAGCAATATTAATACAACTTCATATTCAATGTACCAAACTTACATGGAAAAACAAATTCACCTTATTTATGCACTCAATGTAACACAAGCAAGTAGGAACTACATCCACAAACTCATAGTGCAGACATGTTTCATCATACTCATTGCCATTTGGAGGAACTACCGTCTCCAACTTTAGGAATGATCATTATTTTATCATAAGGCAAACATGCAATAACTTTCAAATCACACATAGGCATAATCAACATTACAACTCATGAGGCAAATAAGTAACTCATACTAAATGCATATAAATGATGAGCAATGTTGATAAACTACTAATCTTATCATTTAGACATATTACCATCAAGGAAATACATGACAACACCATGCTTAGTTATTTTCAAGGAGGAACTACCTTCTCCTAGTCATAAAGTATAACATGCCATCATAAAGCTCATATGCAAGCATTTCATAAAGGTCAATTCATTTTAGGAGGAATTCTCAACATTGAATCAAAGCATTCTCATACTTCCTTTCTCATGAAGTCAAAAATGAAGATCATACCAAGCACATCACAACATTAGGAAGTTATTTCACAAATTTTCTGTAAGACCTCGAAAATGACACAGGTTAACTAGAGCCTAACATTTTGGTATTAGTGTTCTAAGGTCCTAAATATGTTTATATGTTGTATATAGGCAGTATCTAAAATATTAAAGGTGTTGGAAGTCAAACGTCAAGGGATGACTAAGACGTTTGACGACTAAGTCACCTAAATGTCTAAAATGTGGTTCTATGTGTTTATGTGTTTTTCGTGGTGTTTTAAGGTTCTTAATAGAGTTATTATAGTATGTATAGGCAGTGGTTAAAGTTTCGTGAAGTTTGGAGTTCAAACGATCAAGAACGTCCAAGGCATTCGAAAGATGTGCCTTGAGTCGACCTTGTACGTCTAGGCGAGTTTCGTCAAGTTTTATGTGTTTGTTTTGGATGAAATTAATGTGAGAGGTTTTAAACTCATATATGATCGTATTTGGGTTGGAAACGTCCGGGAAATTATCTCCAATGACCATCAAAGGGTCCTTGAGTAAAGGACCCAAAACTTGATGGCAGGCTGTCCCAGGCAGCCTTGGCGACGGAGCAGTCGACGGCCAGTCATGGCTGTGGCGCCCCGTCACAAGGTTCCGTCGTGGGGTCCTTGTCCAAGGGTGTAGAGGGGACCCTTGTCAAGCCACTGTAGATTGCAACGGAGGTCCATGACGGCCCGTGTCAGCCGTGACGCCCCGTCACAAGGCAGTCGTCGCAAGCCAAGTCTCCTGCGCAGTTTTTTCTGCCAAGTTAGGGGTGAACTTGTAAATTCACCCCATGTCTAAATAATAGTTTAGGAGGTTGTTTAGGGATCTTATGGGTATTTTAATTAACTATATAAGTAGTTAACACCCTAGAGACTTTATTCTTCCAAATTGAAAACCCAAAACTCTTAGAATAATTCCCAAAACCTCCATTGAAGACTCCATTGAAGACTCCATTGAAGAGGCAGCTTGGTGAGGGGTTCTTGAGTGGAAATTCTTCATCAAAGTGAAGAATTATTATCCTTGAGGTATGGCTTTTGATCCTTGAAACTTATTTCATCAAGGAGCCGAATTCTCGAAGTGTTTTACAAAGTTTTCTAAAGTGAATTGTCCAATTTCGGGATTCTACCTTGGGTTGTTGCATAAATGATTTCTGAACATTGAATTATGATCTAATTAATATTGTATTGATGATTTCAACATAAATTACCTATGAACCCATGTGAATTGATGAACCCTAGTTTTGACTACTTTTTGGGTTACTTGATATTAAGCTAATGTTGATGAATTGTTGTGTAGTTTCTTATGGGCTTTCTAATGATATAAGAATTGTGTTCAATTGATATATAATTGATCTTAAATTGTTAAACCTAGATTTAATTGATGTAGATTCATTTAGTTGTATGGTTATTGCTTTGAATTATTGTTCATGGCCATGTGTAAGGGCCTTGTGATGTTGAATTGGTTGAATTGGCATTGAATTGAAGTGTGGATAAGGGGATGAAGGTATGCTGCCCCATTTTCCTAAATTTGATATTAATTATACTTCGATTCTATTGTGATTGGTATGGTCCACTTATGGTGGCGGTGTTATGTGTTCTATTTGCAATTGATGTGTCCTTGTCGGCGTTACTTTATGCAATATTATGAGCATGGCCTTGTTGGTAACTACTTGAAGTTATGTGGCTATTTGTGTAGTTGATGATGTGAATATGACATTACTTATCTACATGAGAAGTTATATAGTCATGTATGTATTCTTCTAGTTATGTTGCCTTAAGTGATCATGTTAGACTTTGTCTTGACATTATGAGTATAGTGTTAGGGTTAAGTCTTGGTTATTCCTATTTGACTTTATGAGTCTAGGTGGAGTATATTAATGATGTTATGATGATATATAGGATGACTTGAAGATGTTAGGTTGTTTTAGAAGTGTTTCTAGAATGGCTTGTATTATGGGTTAAAAGTGAAGTATGTGATGTCTTGTCTTGGTTGACTTGTATCTCTTGCTTGATGTACATATGATTATTGATATGTGATGTCTTGATATAGGGTGTTATAACTCTTAGTCTTGAATAATAATATAAGTGGGATCTTAATGATCAATGTTATGTGGAATCTTGAACTTAGTGGCGAGGTTATGAATTGTGAAGTAGTTAGCCGTAATGGTATCCTTCATGTTATGAGTGATGGACTTAGGGATGGTTGGCTGGAACGGCATCATATCATACCTTAGGAAAATCGCTATGAGCTTCTTGTCGCTAAAGTGAGATATGCCCTACTGGAACTTGCTTTGGTAGGGTGAATGTAAAGGGGGTCATGAACTAGATAAGGACCTATTTAATGAACCTTAATGTGAACTAATCTATGAGAACGAAGGCTAGCACCGAGTGAGTATGAGTAGGGTTAAGTGGATTCAGTTAAAGAACAGACTGAATGCTTATTAAGCTCTTCATATTCCTTAAGCATGTGCCTACATGGGATGTGTCTAAGTTCTACCATTGGCAAGTAGAACAACCTCATCGAAGTAGGATAGAACTTCGGATTCCATGTCTTGCTACCATGGTCTATGTCGGTTATTGCCTATTCTCATCATGTGGAATACCTATTAGCATTAGATAAGTTATGAGGTTTAGGTGGTGGTATGGGACGCTATCTAAACATTGCACAATAGACTTTGAAGGTGTTATGTGGAGTTCCTAGGTCTTGTCCAAAGACCATTATGTGATTTATTATGTGAGTGTCTTATGTGATGCTTTATGTGAGTGTCTTATGTGATGTATGAGTCTTAATGAACTAATGAACTAATGACCTATGTTAGTAACTATGTAAATAAAGGAGTACCTAATCTAAAGTGACTTAAGCATTGCTTAGCTAAAGTGTGAGGAGGATATGAAAGGATGGTCTCTTCATGTATATCTTTGGAAGTCTTGAGGATGACTCTAGTTAGGAAAGTTGGTTAATCTTGTTGACATGATCTAAACCTTAGGAAGTCTTAAGGACTATTTAGGTAATCTTGGAGAGGTCATTGTACTATGGACTTTATCTTCTCGATTTACTTAAGTAGGTCTTTTGATAGGCTTTGGAAGGAGAATGTCTTATCATCTAAGTGTTGGTGTGTTTAGTGAGAATGATTCTATTTGAGGTAGTCTATAGGATCTCTTGTGTGTGTGTGATAGAGATTGTATGGGCGGTCGCTCCACACTTACTCAAGTGAACCTTGGAAATCACCTTTGGTAGAAGAATCTTACATAGATGTTTATGATTGCTTTCTAAGTATATATGTGACTCATCGTAGGTAATCCTAAGGGTAATTTAGGCACATCTAGAGAGGGTGTATGGGCGGTCTCTCTTTGTGTGACTTAAGTGAATCTTAGAATGACTTTAAATGAGGGAATTACATGCTAGGAGATGTTAAAATGAAGGTTTGGACTTCATTGTACAGTGAAGTGAACTCACTGTAAAGTGAGCCTTTAAATGTTATCTTTGGTTAATTGTTATCTTATGTGTTTCTTAATTGCTAAATGATGTTCTTATGTTTAATCTATGATTTCTAAATGAAAAGATGCATATTTCCAATAAAGTCCGTTTTCATGATTTTATGCATATAGCCATACTTAGTACATGTTGTTGTACTAATTTCATGCTTTATTTTCTATCTATAGTCCTTGGTAGGTAAGGAGCTTTTGGAGAAGAAGACTTGGGCTTAGAAGAATCGTCCGAGTAGAAGAATTGAAGTATGTCCTCATTTGTATCGAGGCATATATGTCATCTTATGTTTCTTTTATGAAGTATTGTAATTAGACTATGTTATTTCTATTTTCGTATTAAAGTACTCTTGTGTCTTAAGATGATGAGATTGAGACTTAGAATTTCTATTACTTTTATATGAAAGAGGTTTTTAAAGACTATATTATGATTTTGTGAAAAGTAATAATTCTGCACTACTTTTCACTATGTATATGCAATGAATGATATGAATGAGGCTTGTCTTAGAACTCTGAGAGTTCGACGACGCCGGTCGCAATCCGAGATTGCACCATATCTTCTAGGGTATGGTCTCGGGTTGTGACATTTTCAATTTCTTGCATAACACTAGTTTTCATGAACATGTTTCATATAAGGAAGTCATTACAACTCACAAATTCACATCAAAAATATTGTCTAGGCTTATCATAACTCCTTAGGAGTGAGCCTATACTAACACTTCCAAACAACATAAAGTCACATACTCATGGGAGGAACTTTTCTCTCCTCATCTAAGGTAAGCTCAACATATCAACATGGAGCCAAGATGCCCTTACATCACAACTACAACCAAGCATGTCCATTAAACCAGCTCATGAAGTCACATATGCAATCACCATACTAACATGCACAACAAAATGAGAAACATACAAATTTTAAAAAATCCCTATTATACAAGATAAGAATCTTTCCAAGACATTATTAACCTAAAGAGATCATGGAAATTTCTAAAATACTCATGGCTCCTACACATAAACATAAGCCCCAAAAGAAAACCATAGTCTTAATCTAGAAAAGGAATGGAAGAAAAGATGAGGATTTTGGAATTCTTAATCATTATGCTTCTCAAGAACATGATCTCACCCTTAGGAATGATCCCGTTGTTTACAAAAACCTCAAATATTAATCTCCCTAAAGACTCAAGCATTACCAAGGCTCATTGCAAACCTTACCGGGATATATAAATAATATAGGTCTAATAACCATGCATCCAATTTTTACCAAGGTTAACAAAAGTAACTCTTTTGGAACAAGGAAATTATTGGAAACACACAATATCCAAGACTCAACAAATAAGAAATGATTCAAGGAGAGCTACTTTGATTAAACTAGAGGAGTAATAGAAGGGTACATAAGGATATTGGGACATCACATTGGCCCTAGGCCTCCCAATTAAGCACCTTTCATAAATACCCTTTCTAAAAATACCACCACTGACATTCACATGCTTGTACCTCTTACTCTCTCATATTTTAACTCATAGGCCTAATATTCCAATTGGCATTTCAACTTTAGAGTATCTCTCATTTAGGCACTCTTGGTCATTAATAACCCTACCATCACCACTCAAAGTCTCAGAGGGATCTACCGACCAAAATTAAAACTCCTCATCATCAGTACACCCATAAGGTGAGGATTTCAAGTAACCTAAACATGAGCTAAAATACTCAACTCTTCATATCTATCACCCAAAGTAATTCTATTAAATGGGGAATTTCAAACAAGTCTTATTCATGAATATCAAGGACACTCAACGATCTTACCATCTAAGCACATTATCCCTCATTTGGGGTAATCCTAGACAACCTCTATAAAAAATATTTACCTTAAATTCTAAGGTTGGAGAAAATCATAACTAAATCTTTACACTCCTACCTTCTTTTAAATGAGTTATTTATTCAACCCTTCATGACATCATTTAAGTATCACTACTTATCAAAGTCCACCTTCATCACAAAAGGGTTCTTAAACATAGAGGATTTCACTCCTACCCTCAAAAAAATAAGTTTACTAATTTGACATCAATAGGTACCACTCAAGCACCACTATTCTTCAAAGTCTATCACATAAAAGAAATTCATAAGGACTAAGTTGGGTTATACTAATCCACCTTACATGGCCTTAACTCAACCCTTGCCTACTAAGAATCGAAAATTTTTACCATTTCCTACATTCCAAGTCACAACAAGACAAGTATTACCCGAATTACTCCTATAAGGTTCCTTACCTTGTATTACTCTAAAGGATCATCCTCTACTTTTGACCCATGAGACCTGTTTTTCTCTTTCACTAGGGTTAGGTCAAGACAACTCTAAACCACTTCAACCGTTATCATCACTTTTTGGTGGAATATACCAACCAACCATGCCTAAGTATTATCTAAGCACCCTAGTAGATGACCATACTTAAGATCAATCATAAAAGAAAACTAACTCTTTCGAAGTTGGTCAACACCTATAATCTTCTTCCATATCTAAACTAGGTAGTACATTCAAACTCATAGTCAACTTTAGAACACAATATAATCCCAATATATGGTATAAAAATATCTTCCCCCGTTTCCACTCTTGGATAGGCTCATTTGGGAACTAGCCATTAACTACAAGGTTCTAACATTAATTAGCATAACTTCACAATAGTCTCACTAAGTAGGCACACTATCTCCATCTTAGGAAAAAGCCTACACAAACTCATCTAAAACATTCTTAATAACATATAAAAGAGACAATTTGGAAGCATAAATCACACACAAGCTATTTCCTCAAATCTCTTGGGTCACATAACCACAATTGGAATCAAAACCAACCTTTCTCCCTCACATGTAGCATAAACACTCCTAATAGTCAAATCATTAAAACCATAAAGTAGTGGATAAGAGAGAAAACTTATAGATCTACCGCACGACTTAGAGAATGAATAAGTGAAGTTTTCCTATCGGCCTATAGCCTCTCCTTCATAGATGTGTGGCGAATCACACTGATGAACAAGACTCTACTAGAAGTGGTTTTGATAAATCCTAAGACCATTTCCTAACCTTATACTCTGATACAAAGTTTTTCACGACCCGAGAGCACCCTTTAATCGTAACACGGTGCATGTATTCGACCTTGCGGGGGTCTTATACAAGCCCTTAACATTTCATGAACATTAAAGATATGAAAAATAGAGCAAAATTTATAACTCTTCTTTAACAATCAAATACTTTAAAAATTAGAGTATCCATGACTCTTTGTCCCAAAATCCATCTATATAAGATTTAGACTTTAACTTTTTTTTAAAACAACTTAGGGACACGACCTTTACATAATAAAAAAAACATAATAAATAAAGACGTAAGAGGACATAGTAGGTTCATCCTCCAAACTACGAGGATTCCCCAAGTCTTCATTCCCAAGATCCTTAGAAACCCATTCTCCAATCAACTCTCCAAACCCAACATTTTGTAGAAAAAGTAGAAGAAGGGGTTAGAAAAAAAACACGCTTCAAACGGGACATTTACTTTAAACAATGCTTTATGCACTTTTGAACATCATTCTTTAAAGGAGTTTGAGACATAAGTCATATATATCACATATAGTTCATCAAGCACAAGAATAACAACATCCCCAAGGCATAGTCTCATAACATGGTCATAATGCACATATCATCTAGTATAAGATATAGTACACATGCATATTATCATATCAAGTTCACAACATCATAGTAAGACAACTATATGAGTAACAATAATCTTCTACTTGTGCAATGCATAGTAGGGTCCATAATCCTACCTACATTAAGTATCACATTTATGCTACCATGATCATACTTAACATAAGTTCATACTAACGCATAAACAATGTAATCATCATGCATATGTCATATTTGACTCATTCATAGCCATAATGCATAAGAAGAGGTTGATCATACACTTTAGCTCATATAAGGAAAAGCCAACCATAACATGACTTTATACTAAGCATACATAAAAATAATTCTTTATCACATAAGAGAATCTAATATTTACCTCTCTTAAAGTCCACTAGTGCATTGCATATGTAGGGTCCATAGTCCTACCTACACTAAGTGAACTATTCAAGAAGTCATGACTAGAGTTCATATTCTTATCTTAGTGCATTTCTTAAAAAATCAGGAGACATTGCCAAAACCGACATAGACCATATGAGCTACATGGAATCAAGTGTTTTACTCCCACACCGAAAAGTGAGGGTACTAATTCTCTAAGGTAGAACCTTTCATAATAGCTATCTTAGTGGATCCACTAAGACCTGGAACAAGAATATTTCTACTAGAAACCCGAACTTTCTAAAGTAGAAGGCGTCCATCTCATTAGACAACACATATCGTTGGGAACCCAAACTTGTTAAGCATAGAAGGAACCCATGTGGGAAGCCGAACTTACTAGACGTAAAAGCCTCCATCTTATTTTCATGTTCACTCGGTGCTAAGCTCAAGCTCCCTTTTTAAAACATCTTTAAGACTTTACTTAACATTAATTCATAAAGTAGGCTTTAGGGACTTGATCCCTCATATATCATATAGCTCAAATGTTTCTAAAATGAGAATAGCCTTTCATCATAGAACCTACATTATGTGAAAATGCACTTTCACATAATCATAACATTCATAACATAGTCTAGTTTAGATTACAATTGAGGAAACCTTTAAAGAGACTCACATTCACTAGATTATCTTTAACCTTATTCATCATTCATTCATTCATTAATTCATTCATATGTGTGTAAATATGTGACAAAGCCTTTCACATTGATACCTTTATGCAACACATGTTCATACCTTGATAGTCATATACTTTTCATGCATAATAAGATATAAAGGTGCATATGAGAACTAACCTTTCAATTTACACAGTAAACATATCATATTCATAGTTTATGCATGGGTGTGTGTATGTGCATAATTGACCTTACAGTGGCACAACAACAATAACATTATCATTATAGGCACTTCCCTTCAAAAGATATCACCACACATATACATCATATCCAACGTAATGCACAATTCACATATATTGAATTTAAGGATCTTAGATCATATTGATCAACATATCTAATATTCATTACAATAGACATGCATACATTCATCATTCAAGTAGGTCAGTCAAGACAAGTATAGAATTATACATTCATACATATAGGGGATATGTGGGTAAGGACCTTCCACCATACCATCTTGTTCAACTCAACATTTACATCTCCCCACCTGTTCATAATACATCACCCATACACATAACATATCATACATAGCCATATAAGTAGGGACATTATCTCAACAAAACAATTTATACTAAAAAGTAGCACCACCACCATAAGTGGATCAAACCAATAAACCTATGACTACACAATAAGTAAATACATCAACCATAAGTTGATCATCAATTCAAGAGAAAGATTACTTACAATTGAATACCATCATTCTTAGCTTTCAATGGCTAAGCTTTACCCTAATTTCTTCATATTCATACTTTTAATATGATAACATAACAGTATAATAATAAACTGTATAAGAACATATTCAGTTAGATAACCTCTAATCATCATTCAACATAATTCAAGAGTTAGGGTTGACAAAAGAGGAATATTCATGGGTCTTTAGAGAATTGGATAAAAAAATATAATTAATACTTCAAATCATCCATAAACATTCATATTCACTCATAGTTAATCAATTTTAGATTAAAAAAATCATATTTGAAAGAGACCCACGAAATTGGAGGAAAACATATAATTTGGGGATGATTGGACACACATTTGGAAGTTCTTCTTGGTGAAGATAACCAAGAATAAATAACTCCCATACCTTAGCCTTAGAATCCCCATGAAATTAGTGATGAAAAGCCTCCATCTTCAAGCTCTAGTTGATCTCTTTCCATGTTCTTTAATGGAGGTTTAAGAGAGAAGACTTTTTGGGAGGGAATAGAAGTTGGGTATTTTTGATTGGGGTAATTTAAAAATAATGAAAACGTGGGTTGAATTTACCAATTCACCCCTTAAGTGGTCGAACCATTGCAATGTTGCAGATAACTATTGACGGCCACAATCCACAGACCGCAGATGGGTTGACGGACCGTACTAGTCATCTGTGAATTGATTTAGAGTGGGTTCTTGGGGAGTATTTGGTGATAATACGAAGTCTCAACTCACAAAACAAACCCTTTCCTCGTCAATCCATTGACGGCCCGTCAATGGGTCTCGTGGATGACCGCTGCAAATTGCAGCTTTTTCCTCTAAAGTTTGGGTCCTCCTCAAGGACCCCTAGGGTGGTCCTTGGGGGGTCGTACCCGGAAGTTTTGATCCTAAGCATAGAGTTTTACCTATTTAATGTATTTCTACAAGATTTAACCATCATACGACACTCACAAGACTTCACAAGACCCTAAAACACCTACTAGTTCAATTTCACTATTTTGCGGATGTCATGGTCATTTCTTGACATTTAGGTACTAAAACTTCCAAAACAAGTTAATCACATTAGTTTAGGTCTAGAAACATCATTTTAACCATTTTTAAGTCATTATTCATAATATGAGGCTTTAGCTTAGGTCATCGGATTTCCGGGGTGTTTGAGCCTACCAATTTAAGATATACAACATTGCATTATTGAACCATTCATATTCCATCATAATCGTTCGTGAGTGTTAATTGAGAATATTCTTTCAAGAATAACACTATTACATTTTAACATGATCATCATACCATCCTTCAATTCATATACATATCCTTCACATTATAGTCATACCTTCATCTTCATACATTACCTTTCAAGGCTATGGATCACATTCACCCGCACACCTTAGATCAATACAATTAGGCAATGTAATTAACATAATTACAACATTCTATATCCATATAAAATAAACAATTCACATTCCATCATAATCAATCAATTCCCAATCCCAAATCACAACATAGAATTTGGGGGGAAATATGGGTTCTAGGAAGAATTCTTTAATGCAAATTTAAATCCACAATTCATTCATAATTCAATGCAATAAAGCCTTTAGAAATCATTTTGAATTGAACCCATGCATAGATTGAAAATTGGGTTTTTGGGGAAACATTGGCGACTTGAAATCACTTTTGAAATTAACTCCTTTAAAGAAACTAAGTTAAGGATAAAGACTACCATACCTTTAATGGAATAAATCTACGAAAACCACTTGAACAACTTGAAGTCTTGACCTTGGAAGCTTGAGTTCTTCACCTCCAATCGAGGTTTAGATAGAGACAAACTTTTGGAGGGGAAGAGAGTTTTTGATTTGGGGTTTTAAAGTAATGAAGTCTAAGTGTGTTTAATAATTTAATAACCCTAAAATATGGTAATAAACCAATAATGACTGTTCTTTAACTAAACTAACCAAGGGAGGAATTTACTAACCTACCCTTCAATTAGGCCAAAAATGGCAGCAAACCATTAATGACCTACAACCCCTCACCTACGGACCGTAGGTGGGGTGACGCCCCATCCTTCTGGTCCGTGGTCTGGGTCTGACGGTCATAAAATATGGTCTTGACATACGTAGTCCACCCACAAGGTGTAGCTGGACCTACAGGGAGTAGGTCCCCATCAATAGGTCATACAACTTTGACCAGTTTCTCTTTTTGGGGAAGCCTTGGGGTTAGACTTTAGGGTCCCCCTCAAGGGCCCTTAGGTAGTCTGTGAGGGGTCGTACCTTGAATTTCAGCCCCTAAACCTCTCAACCAATGCTCTGGATAATATATTACCTCCTCAAACCTCACACCAAACTCAAATACACACTAGTTAGTCTCTAGTTTCACTTATTCATTTTAAGGGTCATTACACAGTAACAATATCCTTATCTCTTAACTATGTGCCCTGTTAGGTTTATAAGCTAGTGGATCCACTTAAGCTAGAAGTCCAAGGTTCTAACTTCGACAAGTAGAACAACCATTTTCGGTGTGGGAGACACTGTGATCATGTTGTAGTTCACATGGTTTCTATGTCAGTTAAGGCTAATTCCCCACAAGTAAGACTGAACTAATGTTACTTTAAGAAGTATCGCATATGAGTTCAAAGCTTTTAAAGAAGAAGTTAGCTTTCATTGACCATTATTTTATGACGAATGTTTTATAACTCTCTTATATCATGATTGGCTTGATCAATTGCATGCCATGAAATGAAATGTCCCTTTTAGCGTGATTTAAATTTTTTATGAGTGGCTATCATAATTTGTACATTGTTTTGTACTAACACATACTCTTTCCTACATTTTTCCTAAATATAGTGTCTGATATTCAGGGTGCTCAATTTCGTGGCTAGTTGGTAAATTGATTGATTCCTGAGCTTTGGTGAGTCCTCATGCATCGAGGACAGACTCATATTGTTTAGCTTGTTTCATGAATTTATATTTTGGACATGATGTATCGGCTAGGCCCAATTTCATTCTATTGTTTTATATGACTATGATGAGACAAGAGTTTAGACTTCCGCCTTTTGTTTTATAAAATGTTTCGGACTTGAACTATTGTTTTACACTTATTTTTATATTTCTTATGTTATGAGAGCTAAGTGGATTGTGTGGAGTCCTTGAGAGTTGTATACGCTATGTTACATATAGGGGGTACCCCTTGGTCGTGATAGACTTGGTAATCAGAGCACATGGTTTAGATTGGTCCTATGACGTCTCATAAGCCACTTATAGTAGAGTATTGTTTATGAGTGTGAAGCACGCCACATTTATGAATGAGATGCTACAAAATGATAAGGAAACTCCACTTCTTTCATTACTCCTTAGTCGTGCGATAGATTTTAACTCTAAAAGATCTCTTCCCTAATCCTTTTCCTATATTATTCAGGATATGGCTTCTCGGAGGGCTTAAACTAGAAGATATGTGAGGAGGAATGCAAAACAAGAAGCTCCTCCCCAAGCTCCTCATGTTCCGATCAATTTTTTGGCTGAGCAAGTATCTAATACAGAGTTTAGGGCTACTTTTCAACTATTGGCTCAAGCAATTAAGGACCAAGCCAATAAAGAGTTTGTGGTTCCCGCAAGCTCAAATGTGAATTGGGCGGCTTCAAGAGTGAGGGATTTCACAAGGATGAATCCTTCATAGTTTCATAGTTCCCAAATTGAGAAAGATCCTTAAGAGTTTATTGATGAGGTCTATAAGGTGTTGATAATCATAGGATTAATGCCGCAAAAGGTGGAGTTGGTCCCTTATCAATTAAAAGGTGTGGCGTAGATATGGTATAACCAATGGAAATAAGGGAGACCGGAAGATACAGGTTCTCTCCGTTGGGAGAAGTTTAAGGCCGCATTTCTTGATAGTGTTCTTTCCCCTTGAGATGATGGAAGTCAAGGTGCTTGAGTTCATTATCCTTCAAAAATGGAGTATGAGTGTGAGGGAATATTCTCTAAAGTTCACTCAATTGTCCAAATATGCTCGAACAATGGTTACAGATTCAAGAGCTAAAATGAATATGTTTGTGTTCGGTGTGTCCGAAATAGTGGTTAAAGAGTTTCGAACCACAATACTCATTCATGATATGGACATCTCTCGTCTTATGGTTCATGCCTAATAAATAGAGGAGCGGAAACTCAAGGGTAAGTATAGAAAGGCAAAAATGCCTAAGACCGGTGATGGTAATTTTTCTAACACAAGGTCTGATGGACAAGGTAGTCATAGATTCCAACAAAGATTTTCCGGTCAAGGTTCCTCCAATGCTCCTACAAAGTTCAACCAAGATAAGGTGTCTAACCCTAAGCATCAAGGAGGTAATAGTAGTTTATCTTCATTGCCTATGTCTAATTGTACTAAGTATGGTAGTAATCATGATGGTAAGTGCCTAACGGCAGCGATGGTTGCTTCGGTTGTGGTAAAAGTGGTCACAAAATAAGGGATTGTCCAAAGCTTACATCTAAGGGAAGAGTGGGCAAGGAATCTACTCTTAGTGTTTCGGGTTCAATGCTCCTAAGAAGAACCTCTTATATTCTCTTTATACTACAGGTGAACAAGAGAGTTCTCTAGATGTGGTTACCGGTATGTTGAAAGTTTTCAACTTGATGTATATGCTTTACTTGATCCCAGTGCTACCTTTTCTTTTGTGGCGCCATATGTGGATACGAAGTTTGATGTGCTTGATGATTTATTGCTAGAACCTTTTGAAGTCTCTACTCATGTTTGTGATTTTGTGGTGGCTAAGAGGGACTATAGAAAGTGTCATGTTTCCTTCTCTCATAGATTTACTCTCGTCGACTTTGTAGAGCTTGATATGTTAGATTTTGATGTTATCTTGGGTGTGCATTGGCTGCACTCTTTTTATTCTTCTATTGATTTTAGAACTCGTGTAGTCAAGTTTCAGTTCCCGAATGATCCTATCTTAGAGTGGAATGGGGGAATTTTATGCCTAAGGGTCAATTTTTTACTTATCTTAAAACTAGAAATATGATTTATGAGGGTTTGTTATACCATTTAGTAAGGGTGAGGGATGCAGATTCTGAAACCCGTTATATTGAGTTGGTCCCCACTGTCAATAAGTTTCTGGAAGTGTTCCTAGATGATCTACCAAGAATTCCTCCCGAGCGAGAAATAGACTTTGGTATTAACCTTCTCCAAATATGCAACCTATATTTATTCCTCTTTACCGTATGGCTCCTCTATAGCTTAAGAAGTTGAAAGAACAATTGAAGGATTTGTTGGATAAGGTTTTCATCCAACCGAGTATCTCTTCATGGGGTGATCTAGTTCTGTTTGTTAAAAAGAAAGATCGGTCCATTTGTATGTGTATTACTTATAGATAGTTGAACAAGGTGACCATAAAAAAGAAGTATCCTCTCCCAAGGATAGATGATTTATTTGACCAACTTCAAGGAGAAAGTTATTTCTCTGAGATTGATCTCTGATCGGGTTATCACCAATTGAGGGTGAAAGATGATGACATTCCAAAGACGGTTTTTCAAACTAAGTATGGTCATTTTGGGTTTCTAGTGATGTCATTTGGTTTGACTAATGCTCCGGCGGCTTTTATGGATCTGATGAATAGAGTGTTTAAACAATACCCTGAAATGTTTTTATTGTGTTCATTGATGATATTTTGATCTAATCAAGGAGTGAAAATGAGCACATTGATCATTTGAGGATAGTGTTACAGTTCCTTAAGGATCAACTACTTCTTGGAAAGTTTAGCAAATGTGACTTTTGGTTAAGGCAAGATAATATACCTCGTTAAAACCTTATTAGGAAAAACCCAATTGGAAAAATCCCAATGAAGGAAAAAGAGTACAAACCTCTTATAATACACTTTGAATGTTGCCTCGTTAAAAAACTTACTAGGAAAACCTAACTTGGGAAAAAATCATGGTTAATAAAAGGAGTACACAGTGTATATCCCTCCCTCTGATGAAAGTTTCACATGATATCTCGGAGACGATGCATTCCAATATTGTATCTCAACTTCGCAAACGTTGATGTTGGCAATGTCTTAGTGAATAAATCAGCAAGCTTATCACTTTAATGGATTTGTTGAACTTCTATCTCTCCATTTTGTTGAAGATCATGTGTGAAATTCTCTTTTTAAATGAGTTATACATGCGACATTATCTTCGTACATTGTGTTTGGTATATTTTTTTTCAAATAAAAACCACATATTTCCTGAATATGGTGGGTTGTTGATCTCAACCGGACGCACTCTCGACTTGCTTCATGTATGGCAATTATTCTTGCATGATTTGAAGAAGTGGCTACCAACGTTTGTTTCATTGATTTCCAAGAAATTGTCTTTTCTCCACACGTAAATAATACCCTATCTGAGACTGAGCTTTATGTAGATCAGATAAATATCTTGCATCTGTGTAACCAATTAGTTCCGACTTGGATTCATTGGAATAGAATAAACTCATGTCCATGGTTCCCCCTAAACATATCTAAGTATGTTTTTAACACCAATTCAATGTCTTTTTATTGGGCAGAAACTGAATCTTGCAAATAAACTCAGAACAAAAGAGATATCTGATCAAGTATTGTTAGCAAGCTGCATAAGTTCTCCGCATGCACTAAAATATGGAGTTTCATCACTAAGAAGCTCTTCAACGTTCTCTTGAGAACGAAATGGATTTGTATTGATGTCAAGCGATCTTACAACTAGTAGGGTACTCGATGGATGTGATTTATCCATGTAAAAACAATTTAATATATTTTCTCTGTATGTTGATTGATGGACAAGTATTTTATTTAACAAATTCTTAATCTGTAGGCCAAGAAAAAAATTTTGTGTTGCTGAGATCTTTCATTTACAATTCCCTTTTTAGACACTCCACAACTTCTAACATCTCTTTACAATTTTCATTGATTTTCAAATCATCAACATAAAGGACTATTCTAAAAAATTCAGATTCCGACCATTTGATGAAAATGTATGGACAAATCTGGTCAATTTTTGTACCCTTTCTTTAGCAAATATTCATGAGACAATTTTTGTACCATATAAAGATTTATGAATCTTTATCGAACAAGTTCTCTTGAATCTTTGTATGCTTCAGGCACCTCGAATGCTTAGGAAATTTTCATAAAAATGTTGTGGTCCAATGAGCCATATAGATAGGCTGTGACAACGTCCATTAGGCGCATTTCAAGCTTTTCATGAATTGTCAAATTTATTAGATATTTGAAGATGACTGCATCTACCACGGGAGAATATTGAGAAATTTTTTTACGTCATAATCATTTGTTCCTTTTCTCGTTCAAGGATTTTTATCATTGGAACGAGATGGTCTACGACAATACAGTGTGGTTTAGACTCATTTGCATTAAACAATTTGTCCTGTCTGGACATCAACTAGACCTGGAGCATTAACAGGTGGAATATGCAATCTAGTAATTCTTGAAAGATTAGTAAAAACATTTGATAGTTGATTCACAATGTTGTGTAAATAAATTATATTTGTAACTTCTTGCTCACATTGATTTGTCCAAGAATCCAGATGAGATAGTGATAGTAAATTCCAATCTATCTATTTTCCCAATTGCTTCTGTTTTCCCCTAATGTTGGGTACACTGACTCATCAAAACGACAATTAACAAATATTGCCTTAAATAATTGTCAAGAGTCGGGGTTACCCCCTAGGGGAAACATTGTAATACAAGCCCTTAGCATAATCATAACATAAAGACACAGAATAATGCGGAAAACATTTACAATAGAAGTCAACTTCTTTTCATAAATTAAAGTATGAATCTAAACTTGCATCAATCACCATCTAGTACAATAATAGTACAAATAGGGTCAAAACCCTTTAAATCAAGAAAGTCTAAAAAGTAGAAAGTAAAATAGAAACTAGAAACAATAACATCTCGTCCTCGAACTTGAGGACTCACCAAGCCTAGGGAATAGTCAATTAAGCTTCAGTTGTAAAAAGTACTATGTATCAACAGCGGAACCTAAGCTCATAAAATCTAGAAAATATGATTTAGCACAAATAATGTATTACGTATGTAAGCCATGCAAAAAATCCTTAAAACATGCATAAAAGGGACATTTAGTTGAAATCATGTTTTTTTCAAGTTTACAAGACATTATGCACATTTAAGAATAAGCACAACCCAAACCAACATATAAGCAACCCAATCCACACTAGTGCAATGCAAAGGTAATGTCCCATAACCCTACCAAATGCTATGTATGACATTTAGGCTACCAACATCATACATATCTTACTTTGCCTTATTCATAGTCAACGTACATAGGTAAGGATTCATACACACACATAACTTGTAATAAGTATAGTCAACCTTATCATTCATATATATCTTTCATACATAAGTCATAAGTCACCATAACATAACAGAAGCTCACCATAACTCCTCTTAAAGCCTATTTGTGCAATACATAAGTGAAGTCCCATAACCCCACTCATACTAAGTAGTACCCCTTAAGAAGTCATAATGAAAGTCCATGTTTTTTACCATAGTTCATAATCATAGCATAGGTCATATTAGTATCATATACGGAAGATAGCATTAAATGACATAGACCATGTGAGCTACATGAAATCCTGTGTTCTACCCCCACACAAAAAAGAGGGTGTCCTACTTTCCTAAGGTAGAACTATCATAATAGCTTTTAGGTAGATCCACTAGCTAATAACATATATGGGCACATAGTAATGAGATAATGAGATTAATACTGAAACTCTGACTTTCTAGCGTAAAAGGTTTCCATCTCATGAAACAACATTTATTGGGAAGCTGAACTTTCTTACATAAAATCTTCCATCTAATTTTCACATCTGGTCGATGCTAAGCATAATTCCCTTTAATAGTCATTCTAAGTCTTTACTTATGTTCATGTTCATAAAGGAAGCACTAGACACTCAACCAACATAATAACATAAGAGCTCATATACTCAATAGATGAGAATGACCTTCCAACCTTAGAATCATCAACATGTGAGTAAGCCTTTCACATCATACTCATAGGGTGTTCATGAGAATAACCTGTCATACAACCCAACAATACCGTCATAGTCATAACATATCATAATTAGTCATATATAGGGGTGAGGGAGGATGATCTTACAACAATACCACAACTACACAATCATCAAAGTATCTTTACCTTGCAGTGATCCACAATCTCATACATAATTATCTAGACCTCATACATTTACCCTTCAAGGGTCTTGAATCATGATCAACCCAAACATATACAATTACTACATAATATAGGAGGAATTTCATGATTCGATAGCTTAATTAACATAAACATATTAAATTGACATGTTTATAATATAAACCAACCCACTACATCAATTCATGATTTATCAATATGGGGAAACATGGGTCTATGGAGAACTTTCATTATAAAAAATCAATACTCCATAAATATATTTATAATTCACCATAAAAAACCATAAACAATCATAATTAAACAATAAACATGTTTTTGAAAGAAGACACATGTCATAGATTGAAAACCCTAGAATTGGGGGGATTTTTATCTTGAAAACACAATTTGAAGGGGCTCCTTGGGTGATAGCTAGTCAAGGATCTAAATCATCCATAACTCACTTACAAAACTTCAAGATATTTGGGTAAGAACCTTGAAAATCTACAAACCCTAGCTTTAATTGCTTCTTCTTATTCTTGAATACAGAGAGAGAATTTTTTAGAGATGAGGGAGTTATTGATTTCAATTTGGGTGTTTGTGAATAATGACGAAGTCTTTTGAATTTTGACTTAAATAATATATATACTTACCCTAAAAATACCCAAAACACCCCCACTTCAATTGAACTTAAAAGGAAATACTTGTTTAACCCTTATTTAGTGGCCCCGTCAGTGACCACGGCCACTTAGACGGCCCGTCTAGGGGACCACAACTCATGGTGGTGCCCGTGGTCCCTTAGGTAGTAGCCTCCCTCAAAGCGTCAACTTCCCCATGAGGACAAGGCATGACCACGAGACCTCCCACAATTTGTGGTCATGACCACAAGTCATGGTGGAGGTCATCGTTTTGAGGCCATGGCCATGTTTCCTAATCCTTGCCTCCACACGCCAAGTAATCCTCACGAGCAACTTAACGAACCACCTTCATGCCTCGTCAAGGGAACCATGGCCCGTGGTGGTGCCCGTGCTCTCTTAAAAAGTAGCTCCACCAAGATGTCCCAATTTCTATGAAACCAAGGAAGTTTCACGACCACCTTCACGAGAGGGACCACGGATCGTGGTCCACTCCAGTGTGCTCCTAGCTAGGGTCAGCCTTAGACTTTGACTTGTTCTTGGCCTATTTGTTTTGGCACTTGCCCCTAGGTCTTGACTCATTAAATCTCATTTCATCCCTAAATAAATTACTAAAAATTTGGGGAGTAATTTTACGATTTTTAACCTTATGTTTAGGCTCTAATTTAACCTACCATTTTCTGGAGAATTACATTATCTCCCCCATGGGACGTCCGTCCTCGAATGTAATTTAGACACCCTACGGAAGTAAAGACTCAATAATAGCAGCCCATCATGCATGCAACATAACAAAAAATGCACAACTTATAGGAGGAAACATCAACTCCATCTTAAGACATAAACAATGCAATCACAAGGAACTAGGAACTACGTCCACAACCCAACATACACATAACTCATCATTTCATATCATTTCAAGGGGAACTATCTTCTCCAACTCAAACAAGCTCAACACAGAAATAAGGAGTCAATATGTCATACCATCAAAACATAACTAAGCATGTCCATCAATTTACCTCATGAAGCCAATTATGCAATCACCACACTTAAATGAAATTCAACATGAGGGACATATACATCATGAAAACTCAATATCTACTAAACATGAATTATTACAAGAACATGCTCAACATAAGGAAATCATAAATAAAACTCATACCACATATGACTTCAAAAACACCAACTCAAGTAGCCTCGGCCTCCCATGTATCACCCTCAACTAAGTGATTCTTCCGTAAGACTTAAACGGAAAATACCTCTTTGTTGCTTAACCTCTTAACTTGTCGGTCCAAAATTTCCACGGGGACCTCTTCATAGGAAAGGTTATCATCAACTCCTAAAGGAAGTATGTATACCGGATTATCAATGCACTTGTTAAGCATGGAAATATGAAACACCGACTGAACCGGAGCCAACTCATTTGGCAAGTCCAATTCGAATAAAACTTTCCCAACACATTTTTAGATTTGGTATGGGCCCACATATCGGGAACTAAGCTTCCCCTTCTTAAAAAACCACATCACACCTTTAATAGGTGAGATTTTCAAGTAGAACCAATCAGAAATATCAAATTCAAGATCCCTTATTCTATTATCGACATAAGATTCTTGCCGACTATAAGCCATATTTAACCTTCACCTAACAAGTCGAACTTTCTCAATGGCTTCATAAACTAGTTCAGGACCTATTAAAGAAAATTCACCTACCTCAAACCACCCAACCGTAGATCTACACCTTCTCCCATAAAGTGCTTCAAAAGGGACCATGGCAATACTTGAGTGGTAACTATTGTCGTAGGAAAACTCAATCAATGAAAGATAGACATCCCAACTACCCTTGAAATCAATCACAGATTCCCTCAATATTTCCTTTAAGGTTTGAATGTTCCATTCTGCTTGACCATCCATTTGAGAGTTGAAATCGAAACTAAATTTGACATTGGTACCGAGCCCTTTTTGGAATGCCTTCCCAAAGTGTGAAGTAAATTGGGCACCCCAATCCGATATGATAAATAAGGGAGCACATGCAACTTCACTATCTCATTGTTGAACAACTTGGCATAGTCTTCCACCGAAAATAAACTCTAAACCCTGATAAAATGAGCTGATTTTGTCATCCTATCAATATTGACCCAAATCGAATCATGTTGCCTTCTAGTACGAGGCAAACCCACAACAAAGTCCATATCACTGTAACATTCCAGAAAATTTTATGTCTAGTGAAGAGCCGAGTAGGTTTTTAAGAATACGTATTGGGTACATAGGCATCCCAATGCCCAATATTGAGAAATATTGGGCATAGTATAGAAAATTGGCTAAGGGATGTTAGCCAATTTCTATATATAAACAATTATGTATAATATAATCCAAGCTTGTTTAGAAATTGTACCTGCAATGAAGACCCTAAGCTAAAATAACTATATTCTTCATATATGCCCAATATACACTCTCATTAAGTACTAGGCATCCAAGTGTCAAGCCTAGTACCATAGCACATAACCATTTAAAATGATCATGTAGATTAAGCAGTGCCCAAGGACATAGTGAGAATCCTTGGGACAATAAGTAAACATTCCAAATGAACCTTCCAAAAGAGTTAGTTAGGAAAGTTCAAGCAGCACATGTGCAAACACATGTGCAAACCGGCCAAGGGGACCACCCTAACCGATTCGGTTAGGGCGGTTGGGGACAAGCGCACATGCGGGTCCAACCGTGTGGGGCCAAGATCCCTAACCTGTCCTAGACCCTAAATAACTGACCTAACTAACTAAATAACCTAGAACCAACCAATAATAACCAAGTAAGGGACCCGACAACCTAGGACCTTGTCGGGTGACACCTAACCGCATAACTAAGTAAGAGACAACCTAGTACCTATCCTAGGATGGTCCAAAAGGTTGGTTCTGGTCCTAACAACTTAGGGGTACTTTAGTAATTACCCTAGGTTACTTAATTAATTAATTTAGCAACTTAATTAATTAATTTAAATGGACAAAACCGAAATCACTAAGCAATTTCCAGATTTCGGTTAAGACAAGTAAGAGACAACATAGTACCTAACCTAGGATGGTCCAAAGGGTTGGTTATGGTCCTAACAACTTAGGGGTACTTTAGTAATTAGGTTACCTAATTAATTAATTTAGCAACTTAATTAATTAATTTAAAAGGCTAAAACCGAAACTACTAAGGAAATTTCCAGATTTCGATTAAGACAAGAAAGGGACAACCTATTACCTAACCTAGGATGGTCCAAAGGGTTGGTTATGGTCCTAACAACTTAGGGGTACTTTAGTAATTACCCTAGGTTACCTAATTAATTAATTTAGCAACTTAAGTAATTAATTTAAAAAGGCTAAAACCGAAACTACTAAGGAAATATCCAGATTTCGGTTAAGACAAGTAAGAGACAACCTAGTACCTAACCTAGGATGGTACAAAGTGTTGGTTATGGTCCTAACAACTTAGGTGTACTTTAGTAATTACCCTAGGTTACCTAAATAATTAATTTATCAACTTAATTAATTAATTTAAATGACTAAAACCGAAACCACTAAGGAAAAATCCACATTTCGGTTAAGTCAAGCTTCTTCTAATCCTAGTCAATTTAGAAGGGGCGTTTTTGTAATTAGCGAATTGGTATAACATAATTAGGTTATATAGTCCAAGTAGAATTAGTAAACATTCAGTTCTTAAAGAGTTACTTCCACGTTATTCACCCAAAAATGCTACAACTAAAAAGCAAGAGAAAAACATTAGAACCCTAGACGATTTCAAGCAAGCATTTTTCAAGGTTTTTCGTGCAAAGTTCAAGGTGATTTTCGTAGATTTAATTCTACAATAAGGTATGGGTTTTATCTCCTGGATTTCTTTCTCCAAGAGGATATTCAAACGTTTTTACTTCAAGAATATCGAAACTAGGGTTGTTTCCAACAATCGCATGTTCACTTCTCTAGTTCTCCCGATTTCCGATTCTTGTAGTTTTAGTAGTGTAATTCTCGATGCATTGTTGTTTGTATGTGGTGTTTAATGATCATTATGTGTATGTGTTAGTGATTTATATGTCGAATGAAATATACATATTAGATCCGCATACTTAGGGTGTTATCTACATGAACGTTGAATGTTATAATACCTACTTGTGTTCGAGAATATGAGATTGTTATGAGTTATTCATTGAATTGTTTATACGTTAATCAAAGGTTAAAAGTTGTCTTGTTTAACATGTTAAAATTACCATAATGTATTTTTGAAGAAATCGGTATGGCTAGTGATAATAGCATAGTTTGATTTTGTGCCAACAAAGTGGCTAGCACTAATAAATCCAAAAGATGCAACGTGATCCCAATCTTAACTCAATGAACTCATAACATAGGGTATGCTAATCAATGAGAAAAGTCCCAACATACCCTATCCACACGAACTTGTGAACGTAATAGCATTGTATAAGAAGTTGTAATTATCATATAGAATGATACAAGACTAATAAGTAACGTGAACAAGTTAAGGTGAGTAAAGAAATAACTAAAAAATTAAGTTATGAAATTGACCTAATATAGAGTGTTAGAAAGAAGTGAGACAAGTCTCAAATACACTTAATCGTTATGTCAAAAATACTCACATAAGAGGGTGCTAGAGTCCGTGAGACAAGCGTCACTCGCACCATGATGATAATGCAAAGACTTAAGATCATATTCATCAAGTAAAGATAGGGATGACCAGACATCCATAAAGTAAGTAAACCTCATAACTAGAAGCAAGTTTCCATAATGTTTGAGTGAACTCTAAAAGATAATAAGATAAAATATGAGCTTAGCACCGATAGACTAGCAATGAGCTTGTGCCAGCACATGTAAGTCTAATGAGATGAGATCACCACCCCGGTGGACCAGGGTCTCCGT
The DNA here is from genome assembly GCA_022817965.1 of Solanum lycopersicoides. Classification (NCBI taxonomy): domain Eukaryota; kingdom Viridiplantae; phylum Streptophyta; class Magnoliopsida; order Solanales; family Solanaceae; genus Solanum; species Solanum lycopersicoides. The sequence goes on from JAJJBR010002323.1 coordinate 9,129,535, forward strand.
ACATCTCCTAGTCTTAGAATTATGTTGCCAATATATGGGCACCTAGCTAGTGGACGCCACCCACTAAGAACGCTAGCAAGTTAGGTTTCACCTTAGCCGGTGATTCCATCTCTTTTCGGTGTGGGGGAGACACTGGATTTCATGTTTAGATCACATGATCTATGTCGGTTATAGCTCAGGAAAAGTATTCGGTTCACTACTGCAGTGAACCCCCTTTTTCGGTGTGGGGAAGACACAGACACGGTATCACCTTACCCGGTGAACCCCCCTTTTTGGTGTGGGGAAGACACAGAACTTGGTTCACCTTAATCGGTGAATCACCTCTTTTCGGTGTGGGGGAGACACTGGATTTCATGTAGCTCGCATGATCTACTTCCGTTAATGCCAAGAGAATTCTTTAAGAGAGTAAAAAAGAATAAAGTAGCATGTTCACAGTGAACGACAGAGCAAAGAAGTATAATCATAAGTTCATAGTGAACTAAGTAAAGTAAGAGCTTAATGAACATTAATCACTAGTGTTTGATAGAAACAACAAGTTAGGGTGAGCCAATAAGGAAGTATGGATTATGTCCCAAGATATATATATTATGTAAATAAGCAAATAAGGGGCATAGCCAATAAAGATTGGCTTATAAATACATGCACACCCAATCAAATAAGAATGAGAAATCTAACTTGTAGGTAGGGTAGTCAAATCATTTCCTTAGTCTTGTAAGTTGCTTACTCGATTCATTGTAGGTATGGGACTACAATGAATCATTGCACTTGTAAGTAAAACATAAGATCAAAGGAGATCATTGAACTACACACTAGAAAGAAGAAAAGACTGAAAAAACAATCTAAGTATGAGAAAGGCATCTCTTGGCCTAGTGAGCAAAATTATAAACGTATGTTTAAGTTGTTCTAAAATTATGTTCATGATTCCAAGGTCTAATGTTCATATAGAAAATGATTTGTGCCTTAATTGCATGAGAACGTGTCATATACATATCATAATTCACGATTAAAGAATTAAGAAAGAAAGTAACGTAACTTACCAGAACGACATGTTGTTTAGGAAGAGCTTTCCTTGTTCATGCATAGTCCTTATGTCTTTATGTGCATACACTCATACTTAGTACAAGTGTGTACTAACCCCATATATTATTACTATTTTTATAGGCGCAGGTTCTCAAGAAGATTGAAGTTCGACGAAGCGGTTTGGATTAGCGATCTCCAGACTTTGGTAGGTCCTCTTGAGTTAGAGAATGCTACACTTTATTATTCTAGCTTAGTTCATTAGATATAGCTAGTGACTACTGTCCCTAGCGTTTCTTTTCAAGTATTTGTTCAAGCGTTGTAATAAGGCCAATTGGAAAACTATTATTATTACTATTACGATCATTTATTTCATTTGTTTAATCTATTGATAGATGGTTGTTGAGTTTGAGCTATTAGAATATCACTCTTATGCAATACTATATGAAGTCTATGTATACTTCTCTAAGTATTAAAAAGTTTTAAATTTTCCGCAAATTTAACTGTATGATTGTGATGAAAGCTAAGAAGAGTCTTGTCTGTGACCTCTGAGAGGTTAACGACGCCGGTTGTGATTCGTATTCCAGAATCCGGGTCGTGACAAAACTTGATATCAGAGCTTGAGGTTAAATTTCCTAGGAACTAAGGCTCAACACAATCACGTTCCGTAGTTTCTAACTTATGGCTGTGAAGTGCACCACAATCATGACTTAGAGCATTTGTGATGTTAGGAATCTTCCTTTCTTCTACTCTTTATCGTGCGGTCTAGAGCTTTGACATTTTGTGTCATTCTAAGTATATTACTTTCTTCTTGTGTGCGCGAGTAGAAAGAAGAACACAAGAATTAGGATGGCCAAGTGGTCTAAGGCGCCAGACTCAAGATCTGGCCTTCCCAAGAAGGGCAATGATAGAAATGCCCAGCGTCACCGAAAGATGTGTGGTAAGTGTGGCCGTTCGCATGGAGGTGAGTGCATGGTAGGGTCTAATGCCTGCTATGGGTATTAATGAAGAGGAGAAGGCCGAGTTGGTTGTATACCAGTTCAAGGATGTGGCTCAGGTATGGATTTTTCTTCATAAATTCTATGCTACCATAGACTGTCGAAATAGGGTAGTAAGTTTCCAGTTTCCAAATGAGTTAGAGTTAAAATGGGAAGGGAATGGTTCAAATCTAACATGCCAAATAGTTTTCAATCTTAAAGCCAATAATATGTTATCTAAGGGATACTTATGACTCTAAGTTAGAGTCAAATACTTAGAACAAGAAGTCCATTCCATAGACTCTGTGTCCGTAGTAAATGAGTTTCAAGATGTCTCTCCGGAGGATTTACGAGGGAATCCTCCAGTACGTGAAATTGATTTCGGTATTGACTTAGATACCAACACCAAACCGATTTCCATTCCGCCTTATAGAATGGCTTCAGCGGAACTTAAAGAGTTGAAGTTGGAGTTAAAAGATTTACTTGATAAGGGCTTCATCCAGCCGAGCATATCCCCATGGGGCGCTCCAGTGTTGTTCGTTAAGAAAAAGGATGGAACTCTTAGAATGTGTATCGATTATCGGCAACTCAACAAAGTCACTATAAAGAACAAATATCCTGTTCCCAGAATCGATGATCTTTTTTATCAACTTCAAGGTTCAAGTTTCTTTTCTAAGATAGATCTTCGATCAGGTTATCACCAACTTAGGGTAAGACAAGAGGACGTTCCTAAAACTGTCATCCTTTGCCCCGAGATCATACATGAGGCTTTGAAAAAGGTGAGAATGATCAGAGATAGATTGGATACTGCTTACAGTCGTCAAAAATCATATGCTAATAACCGAAAGAGAGCTCTTGATTCGAAGTAGGTGATCAAGTATACCTAAACATATCAACTGTGAAAGGGGTGATGAGGTTTGGTAAGAAAGGGAAGTTGAGTCCGAGGTATATAGGTCCTTATGAGATCTTACAGCGAGTAGGAAATGTTGCTTACGAACTAAAAATTACCGAATGACATGTCTTCTGTTCATCTAGTGTTTCACGTTTCGATGCTTAAGAAGTGTCTAGGCGATCCAACGTCCATTTTACCCATCGAGAGGTTAGGAATCGATGAGAACCTTTCTTATGAAGAGGTTCCATTGCAATTTTAGATCCCCAAGTGAAACGGTTGAGGGACAAGAAGGTTGCCACCGTAAAGGTGTTATGGGGGAATTACCTCGTTCAGGGAGGCCAGGCCGATATGAGATTCTGTTACCCTCACTTGTTCAATTCTTAGGGTTAGATATACTCTTACTAAGTCCGGTTTTGTTAATGAGACTCTAAATTTTAGTGCATTAGGCGGTTTTGGTGTTTTAAGTCCACACCTGTGTGTTTTATACTTGCACTATATGAGTTAGTATGAGTTCATGCTTGCTTTCATGTTGCTGTTTTTATATAGCTTTTACGTTATTTATGTGTTGCATGAGTGTGATGTGCATTAAGTTAAAGTAAGATTGAGAAGGAAGTTCCTCGATCTCAGATATGAAGTTTCAGATAAGCTTATAAGTAATGTGAATTATCACGAGTAAGTTGTGAATTAGATATTCACAAAGAGTTAAGTTTCTAGTATGTTGATGTGTTTTCGAAAATACCCTCTTTGAGCTAAAATGATGTGTAGTGTCATTCAGGGACGAATGTTCCTAAGGGGGGGGGGGGATAATGTAACATTCCAGAAAATTTCATGTCTAATGAAGAGCCTAGTAGGTTTTTAAGAATACGTATTGGGGTACATAGGCATATCAATGCCCAATATTGAGAAATATTGGGAATAGTATAGAAAATTGGCTAAGGGGTGTTAGCCAATTTCTATATATACACAAGTATGTATAATATAATCCAAGCTTGTTTAGAAATTGTACCTACTATGAAGACCCTAAGCTAAGGTAACTATATTCTTCATATATGCCCAATATACACTCTCATTAAGTACTAGGTATCCAATTGTCAAGCCTAGTACCATAGCACATAACCATTTAAATTGATCATGTAGATTAAGCAGTGCCCAAGGACATAGTGAGGATCCTTGGGACAATAGGTAAACGTTACAAATGAACCTTCCAGAAGAGTTAGTTAGGAAAGTGCAAGAAGCACATGTGCAAACACATGTGCAAACCGGCCAAGGGGACCACCCTAACCGTTTCGGTTAGGGCGGTTGGGGACAAGCGCACATGCGGGTCCAACCGCGTGGGGCTAAGCTCCCTAACCAATCCTAGATCCTTAATAACTGACCTAACTAACTAACCTATAACCAACCAAGAATAACCAACTAAGGGACCCAACAACCTAGGACCTTGTCGGGTGACACCTAACCGCATAACTAAGTAAGAGACAACCTAGTACCTAACCTAGGATGGTCCAAAAGGTTGGTTATGGTACTACAACTTAGGAATACTTTAGTAATTACCCTAGGTTACTTAATTAATTAATTTATCAACTTAATTAATTAATTTAAATGGACAAAACCGAAATACTAAGCAATTTCCAAATTTCGGTTAAGACAAGTAAAAGACAACGTAGTACCTAACCTAGGATGGTCCAAAGGGTTGGTTATGGTCCTAAAACCTTAAGGGTACTGTAGTAATTACCCTAGGTTACCTAATTAATTAATTTAGTAACTAAATTAATTAATTTAAAAGGCTAAAACCGAAACTACTAAGGAAATTTTCAGATTTTGGTTAAAACAAGTAAGAGACAACCTAGTACCTAACCTAGCATCGTTCAAGGGGTTGGTTATGGCCCTAACAACTTAGGGGTACTTTAGTAATTACCCTAGGTTACCTAATTAATTAATTTATCAACTTAATAAATTAATTTAAAAGGATAAAACCGAAACTACTAAGGAAATTTCCAGATTTCGGTTAAGACAAGTAAGAGACAACCTAGTACCTAACCTAGGATGGTCCAAAGTGTTGGTTATGGTCCTAACAACTTAGGGGTACTTTAGTAATTACCCTAGGTTACCTAATTAATTAATTTAGCAACTTAATTAATTAATTTAAATGACTAAAACCAAAACCATCAAGGAAAAATCCAGATTTCGGTTAAGTCAAGCTTCTTCTAATCCTAGTCAATTTAGAAGGGGCGTTTTTGTAATTAGCTAATTGGTCTAACTTAATTAGGTTATATAGTCCAAGTAGAATTAGTTAACACTCAGTTCTTAAAGAGTTAGTTCCACGTTATTCACCCAAAAACGCTACAACTAAAAAGCAAGAGAAAAACGTTGACCCTAGACGATTTCAAGCAAGCATTCTTCAAGGTTTTTCGTGCAAAGTTCAAGGTGATCTTCGTAGATTTAAGTCTACAATAAGGTATGGATGTTCTCTCCTGGAATTCTTTCTCCAAGAGGCTATTCAAACGTTTTTACTTCAAGAATATCAAAACTAGGGTTGTTCCCAACGAATCGCATGTTCACTTCCCTAGTTCTCCCGATTTCCGAGATTTCCGATTCTTGTAGTTTTAGTAGTGTAATTCTCGATGCATTTTTGTTTGTATGTGGTGTTAACTGATAATTATGTGTATGTTTTAGTGATTTATATGTCGAATGAAATATACATGTTAGATCCGCATACTTAGGGTGTTATCTACATGAACGTTGGATGTTATAATACCTACTTGTGTTCGAGAATATGAGATTGTTATGAGTTATTCATTGAATTGTTTATATGTTAATCGAATGTTAAAAGTTGGCTTGTTTAACATGTTAAAATTACCATAATTTATTTATGAAGAAATCGGTATGGCTAGTGATAATAGCATAATTTGATTTTGTGCCAAAAAAGTGGCTAGCCTATTAAATCCAAAAGATGCAAAGTGATCCCAATCTTAACTCAATGAACTCATAACATAGGGTATTCCAATCAATGGGACAAGTCCCAACATACCCTATCCACACGAACTTGTGAACGTAATAGAATTGTATAAGAAGTTGTAATTATCATAAAGAATGATACAAGACTAATAAGTAATGTTGACACCCAATTTTGGCCTTCCACAATATAAATTAGTCATCGAGCTTCTTAAATTTCAAACGATTTGAAATAATTAACTTTATAAAATTTTAAGTATTTTTCGAGTTATTTTAAGTAATTTTGTCATTATTATAAATTTTAAAATGTTAAAAATAATTTATATATTCTATATAATTTTGCATATATTTATTATACTAAGGTTTGAAAATCATCTCAAAAAGATTTTAGTTTTGCTTAAATATTTTATTAATTAGTTTAGCTAATTTATAGTTTATATATATATTATTATTATTATTATTATTTTGAATTAATAGTTTACGATTAAGTTAATTATTTTATTTCTTTAAGATTAAGAATTTCGATAATTAATTCATATTAATTCATCTTATTTATGTTTTAGTCAAATTTATCAATTAAATTCAAATTGGCTAACTTCTTAATTCCCATGGGCCAAAGTTGTAATGCATGTGGACATTTTACTATTACAATTTTGGCCATTTCTTTTACCTCTTTTCAACCCCATTTACAAACCAAATCTTGGGCCTTTTTCCAGTTTTCAGCAGCCCATTTCTTCATCACCATTAAAAGTTCCAGCCCATCCCAATACTACATATGCAGAAGCAATTACATACACAATAGTACCATCCGACCTCACTGCCTCATCTTCTTCACCTAACAACAAAAAAACCAGCGAAAATCCCTGCAAATCACGAGAATCCCGCAGCAAATCACGTCCTCTTCCCCTCTCTCTTTCTTTTTCGTTGAAAATTTGGTACCATGGACAGCTTTATTTCTTATCTCTTCAAGATTTGAATTTGAAAATCGACCCCGAATCCCTCTATAAAAACCTCCATCTTCTTTAGTGTTAGAGAGGCAGAAAAAATTGTGGTGAGGAAAATAAAGTTAGAGGAGATCAGATTTTTTTTTTTGAAGAAAAAAAAATTGATAGGGGAAGTTTTTTTTATTTTTTAAGAGAAGATCCATTGAGGAATTTAAAAAAAAAAATCGATAGGAAGATTTTTCCATCTAAAAAATACATGCCTCAAATGTCTTCAAAAGTTTAAGGTCAAGAGTTCAAAAAAAAAATTAATAATATAATTTTCAATATTTTCGAGTTCATCGGAATCTTGTGTAGTCGAAATTCGTAGTGAAAGTTGCTTTGTGGTCAAGATTGTCGTCCTGGAACACTGCTCCAAGAAAGGTAACACTTCTCCCCTCATTCACGTATTAATGATTTTGATTCTGAGTTTGTTATCGTTTAAATTTCTTATGTATGCTTTGATTTGCTCTACTTATAATATTGAGATTTTTAGATATGTTTAATTTCTGGGGGGCCCTTCCCTCAAAATTGCTACTTAGTTCCAGTATAACTCACATGTTGATGAAATATTGTTGTCTTAATAATTTTTACCATGAATCTGCATTTGGATGAGATATGGCGTAAGTTAATGTGTATTGCTACTTATTGCATTTAGCAATAAAACATAAGTTCTTGCTCTAGTCATGTTATATGCATACATGAATTTAACTTATAATGTCTGGACACTAGTATAGTCTTGAGTATCTTTGGTTATGATTTTAACACATTCCGGTGTCAACTTCTAAATACATTCGTGTGTAGTTTGGCCTTGATTCATGTCATCTCGATTTAGGCTCGGTCTATGTTTTTTTGGTTGATGCATTTTTCAAATGTATAGTGTTTGAATACTATATCATTATGTCTCTGTTTTCTATTTACTTCTTGCCTTAAAATTCATGTATGGTCTTATCTCGTGATGGGTCAATGTCTTCATCTTTAGTTTCAGTAGTTTAAATCTTGCATAATTTGGTGTATCTTGCTATTGATCTTCCGAACGCCAACAAACTGGTTTGGCTTCTTCTCTTAATGTGTTATATTGGCGCCAATTTTTTGTGTTGTGAACTTTAGGATCATTTGAATGCTAAAAATTGTTTTGGTTACTTTTCCAGGTAAGTATTAGCAATGTGCATTTAATTCCTTACTGTATGAGATATAATTCCACCACTTTCTATATTTTATCAAAATTGTTTGGCCTTATCCTTATAGACTAACAGTAGCCTTAATAATTGATTAAGTGAATTCAATTATATTCTTCTCTTAATCTTGTTGGATCATAAATGTTAAATCATAAAAATAGTTTGTTATGTGTATTCATTTGAGTAGCAATAGAGGAATGTGATTTTTTGAATCTATCTGGAAGTGTGTTAATAGATCTGGGAGTTTAAATTGTTTAACTGTGTTTTAGTTGATTAATTAAACGATACTAAAAGTCCACCCTTACGTCGATAGGTTTCACGACCCAACGACAAAAAAGCATGTTTTGTGCAACGTGATAATTATAGACGGATCCAAGCCTAAATTTGACATAGTGAGTTTGGATGTTATATGTTTATTTTATTTTTTATTTTTTTAAAATTTGTAGATGAATTCAGTCCCTCAAGTGCCCAAAATTAGGATGGTCGAGGGTTTTTCGTACAAATTGAAGACCTGGTGGGAAAATTTTACTCCAAGTGAAAAGCTAGCAATTGCAAAAAGATTGGGGTGCCTCCCTATGCTATTCAAGGTTAACCCAGACAAACATGTGATTAGAGCGCTGATTCAGTTTTGTGATCCAGACCGTGTTGTGTTCACGTTCAAAGACTTTGAACTAACACCTACATTGGAGGAAATCTATTATTTTACCGGTTTGAAGTATCGAGGAAAAGGTCAAATTATTCCTCACAGTCAATCAAGGAAGAAACTTCTTGCTACTTAGGACTGAAAAATGAAAAGAAACTTCGATGTTTCAAACATAATTGGGTTTCTCTGGATTACTTATATGAAAGGTATGGACGCTCAAATAGTTATAAAGTGTTTAGGAAGGAATTCTCTTGCACTCTTGTTCATTGGCAAGCTAGACGCCCTATCGCATTTATTGTGGCTTTACAAGGAACTTTAGTGTTTCCACGAGAACATGGTCATATCAGCACATGCATATGTTCAGTAGCTCGTGTACTTTTTGAAGGTGTTAATGGCGAAGAGCTCACTCTAGTTCCCATGATTTTAGCAAAAATATTTCGAGCCCTTGGGAAATGTAAGAGAGGGGAAACAAACTTCTTTGAAGGTTGCAACCTTCTTTTACAAGTGTGGGCAATGGAACATTTTCACAAGCGTAAAAATATGGATGACATATGCTTTAGCAATGTAAATCATATTGACAGTTTTTTCGACAGGACAAAAATGTTTGTATCTCCGGTTGGTACTGATGATTGGTATGAATATCTGGCCTCCCGCACCAGTGACCAAATTCAGTGGAAATATCCATTACTCTCGCATTCCCCGGCATATATCAGATGCAAGAGGTCCTACTATATCGAGCTTATTGGGTTGAAAGGTCTCCAACCATATGCTCCGGTGCGCGTACTTCAACAATTTAGTCGAGCACAAGTAATCCCTCTTCGAGCCAACATGAGGGTTTCTGAAGTTTCCTTCGGACCAAACATAGAAGTTCCTAGAGCCAGAAAGATACTTTATGAATGGAACAATATTCTCACGATGGATATAGGAAAGGGTCCTGAAAGAGAAATTCCAGAATATCAGGTGTGGCTTCGAGAAGATCGTAACAACATGAGTCCAGAAGGCGAACAAGGTTTTGAGGATATTGGGACGACGATCCGGATAAGGCATTCTCATCTCGAAACCAAAGCGGTCACCCCTGAAATGTGGGCTCAAATGGAAACTATAATATAATATTTGGATAATGCTGGAGCAGGGACTAACAATGTGGGAGCATCATCGTCACTTCCTACACCAGTGTGATTGATAACAAAATTTAGTTCGAGTCTTAGAATTATCCCTATTTTATGTCATTTTTTATTGTCTGTGTGTTGTACCATTTTTTTGGTATTTAATGGATACTTCATCTTTGTTTTTCAAACTTAAATTGTCAAAAATTAATGGCTTGGATCAATCTATCATAATCACATTATGTTTGACGTTTAGGCCTATCTTTGGCATAAAAAGATCACAAATCTAGGACGCGATATAAATTGTTTGTGTGCTGCTTGATATAATTGTTGTGTGTTGTGATGTCTTATTTTGTCTAAAGCAGAATTAATCCACTATTGTTTTTAGAGCACTCTAAGCATATATTAACATTCACAACAACAAAGTCCGTCCAAATTATTCTTGAAGTGTCGTTCAAGTTTCTCAAAATTATATTAATCATTTACTCCAAATCTCTCTCAAAAAAAAAATTATCTGCCACAGGAAAGTCGATTGGCTAGAATGTCTGGAAAAGACGTCAACACACCAATCTCATCTAGTGCTTCGGTTAATGACAGAGAAACTAAAGAGTGGAAGAATTTAACAGCGTTCTATGCAGGTCGACCTTCTTAATTCTATCACAGAAAGATTTTTCCATTTGAGTCCTCCCGTTCCCCAAAATATTTCCGTGGATTAATCTGCTTGAAGCAAAATTTACACTTATGTGTTTATTTTTATGTCATTTTTATTTGCATATCTCGTTAAAAACAAAGACTAACATATGTGTTTTTTGAGTGATTTTTCTCTACAGGTAAAACTAATCTGTGTTGAAATCAAACTGGCAGACCATCCCTACTTTACAAGATCTAAAGCAATCATCCATCCTTCCCCTGATACTTCTTTGGATAAAGGCAAAAAGCAAAATGACTGGTACTTTGAAGATACATGGGAAATAGTCGATATGATCATCCGAAATGCTGAACTCACTGATCAGAGTGAGTTGATCTCTTAGTTAATGCAACGGATTGCAGATATGCAGAAGGAAGAGCTTCAACAAACCAAAGATTTGGCCAAACTGGCCATTGCATCGAATGAACCACCCTTGAAACTAGAAGACCTCCTCCTTATTTTCCATAACTTAAGTTCTCCGTTCCGCAACTATTTCCCAACCCATCCACAGGACCCCATCACTTCCACTCCTAATCCTCATACCATTGACTTAACTGTATCCAACGCTCCTTATGCCAGCACTTACTACCAAACACCACCACCAATACCAAATTAGAACCAAGCCCTAACACTAATCACTCCCAAAACTTTACGCAACCTACCAAATCCCACCCCTAGTCTCCAAATAATCCACGTGTTTTGCCTGACAGCCGACATACCCTTCCCGTAACATTCCAACTTC